>WOVY01009444.1:540000-757814 GCA_013436015.1 Rhipicephalus annulatus
GTGCGGGGTTTAACGTCCTAAAACCACCATATGATTATGAAAGACGCCGTAGTGGAGCGCTCCGGAAATTTCGACCACCTGGGGTTCTTTAACGTGCACCCAAATCTGAGTACATGGGCCTACAACATTTCCGCCTCCATCGAAAATGCAGCCGCCACAGCTGGGATTCGATCCCGCGACGTGCGGGTCCGCAGCCGAGTACCTTAGCCACTAGACCACCATGGCGGGGCTGCGTGTGTGTGTGTGTGTGTGCGTGCGTGTGTGTTGATATGCGATTTTAACGTCCTAAAACCACCATATGATTATGAAAGACGCCGTAGTGGAGCGCTCCGGAAATTTCGACCACCTGGGGTTCTTTAACGTGCACCCAAATCTGAGTACACGGGCCTACAACATTTCCGCCACCATCGAAAATGCAGCCGCCACAGCCGGGATTCGATCCCGCGACCTGCGGGTCAGCAGCCGAGTACCTTAGCCACTAGACCACCGTGGCGGGGCTGCGTGTGTGTGTGTGTGTGTGTGTGTGTGTTGATATGCGGGGTTTAACGTCCTAAAACCACCATATGATTATGAAAGACGCCGTAGTGGAGCGCTCCGGAAATTTCGACCACCTGGGGTTCTTTAACGTGCACCCAAATCTGAGTACACGGGCCTACAACATTTCCGCCTCCATCGAAAATGCAGCCGCCACAGCCGGGATTCGATCCCGCGACCTGCGGGTCAGCAGCCGAGTACCTTAGCCACTAGACCACCGTGGCGGCGCTGCGTGTGTGTGTGTGTGTGTGTGTGTGTGTGTGTGTGTTGATATGCGGGGTTTAACGTCCTAAAACCACCATATGATTATGAAAGACGCCGTAGTGGAGGACTCCGGAAATTTCGACCCTCTGGGGTTCTTTAACGTGCACCCAAATCTGAGTACACGGGCCTACAACATTTCCGCCTCCATCGAAAATGCAGCCGCCACAGCCGGGATTCGATCCCGCGACGTGCGGGTCCGCAGCCGAGTACCTTAGCCACTAGACCACCGTGGCGGGGCTGCCTGTGTGTGTGTGTGTGTGCGTGCGTGTGTGTTGATATGCGGGGTTTAACGTCCTAAAACCACCATATGATTATGAAAGACGCCGTAGTGGAGCGCTCCGGAAATTTCGACCACCTGGGGTTCTTTAACGTGCACCCAAATCTGAGTACACGGGCCTACAACATTTCCGCCTCCATCGGAAATGCAGCCGCCACAGCTGGGATTCGATCCCGCGACGTGCGGGTCCGCAGCCGAGTACCTTAGCCACTAGACCACCGTGGCGGGGCTGCGTGTGTGTGTGTGTGTGTGCGTGCGTGTGTGTTGATATGCGGGGTTTAACGTCCTAAAACCACCATATGATTATGAAAGACGCCATAGTGGAGCGCTCCGGAAATTTCGACCACCTGGGGTTCTTTAACGTGCACCCAAATCTGAGTACACGGGCCTACAACATTTCCGCCTCCATCGAAAATGCAGCCGCCACAGCCGGGATTCGATCCCGCGACCTGCGGGTCAGCAGCCGAGTACCTTAGCCACTAGACCACCGTGGCGGGGCTGCGTGTGTGTGTGTGTGTGTGTGTTGATATGCGGGGTTTAACGTCCTAAAACCACCATATGATTATGAAAGACGCCGTAGTGGAGCGCTCCGGAAATTTCGACCACCTGGGGTTCTTTAACGTGCACCCAAATCTGAGTACACGGGCCTACAACATTTCCGCCTCCATCGGAAATGCAGCCGCCACAGCTGGGATTCGATCCCGCGACGTGCGGGTCCGCAGCCGAGTACCTTAGCCACTAGACCACCGTGGCGGGGCTGCGTGTGTGTGTGTGTGCGTGCGTGTGTGTTGATATGCGGGGTTTAACGTCCTAAAACCACCATATGATTATGAAAGACGCCGTAGTGGAGCGCTCCGGAAATTTCGACCACCTGGGGTTCTTTAACGTGCACCCAAATCTGAGTACACGGGCCTACAACATTTCCGCCTCCATCGGAAATGCAGCCGCCACAGCTGGGATTCGATCCCGCGACGTGCGGGTCCGCAGCCGAGTACCTTAGCCACTAGACCACCGTGGCGGGGCTGCGTGTGTGTGTGTGTGTGTGTGCGTGCGTGTGTGTTGATATGCGGGGTTTAACGTCCTAAAACCACCATATGATTATGAAAGACGCCGTAGTGGAGCGCTCCGGAAATTTCGACCACCTGGGGTTCTTTAACGTGCACCCAAATCTGAGTACACGGGCCTACAACATTTCCGCCTCCATCGAAAATGCAGCCGCCACAGCCGGGATTCGATCCCGCGACCTGCGGGTCAGCAGCCGAGTACCTTAGCCACTAGACCACCGTGGCGGGGCTGCGTGTGTGTATGTGTGTGTGTGTGTGTGTGTTGATATGCGGGGTTTAACGTCCTAAAACCACCATATGATTATGAAAGACGCCGTAGTGGAGCGCTCCGGAAATTTCGACCACCTGGGGTTCTTTAACGTGCACCCAAATCTGAGTACACGGGCCTACAACATTTCCGCCTCCATCGGAAATGCAGCCGCCACAGCTGGGATTCGATCCCGTGACGTGCGGGTCCGCAGCCGAGTACCTTAGCCACTAGACCACCGTGGCGGGGCTGCGTGTGTGTGTGTGTGTGTGCGTGCGTGTGTGTTGATATGCGGGGTTTAACGTCCTAAAACCACCATATGATTATGAAAGACGCCGTAGTGGAGCGCTCCGGAAATTTTGACCACCTGGGGTTCTTTAACGTGCACCCAAATCTGAGCACACGGGCCTACAACATTTCCGCCTCCATCGGAAATGCAGCCGCCACAGCTGGGATTCGATCCCGCGACCTGCGGGTCAGCAGCCGTGTACCTTAGCTACTAGACCATCGTAATGGGGCTGCGTGTGTGTGTGTGTGTGTGTGTGTGTGTGTGTGTGTGTGCGCGCGCGTGTGTGTGTGTGTGTGTGTGTGATAGAGAGAGAAAGAGCGACAGACAGGGAAGGGGGAGATAAGCTGTTAGGTTGCACGGGATGATAAAAAGAAACAAGTGTGGCCCGGTTAAAAGACTTCGATTTGAGAGTTTGGTGGCACTAATGAAAATTCTTACCCATAACGTTCGTTTGAGAGGGAAAGAGAGAGAGAACTAGATGAAAAGAAAACGCAGGTAGATTGCCCTGGGATAAGTAACCGGCTTTCCGTCTCCCTATAGTGGTTCCTCGCCCACTTCCCAATGCATGCAGTTATGCTGAATAAAACTCGGTAACAGTCTGCTGTTTATGCTCTCTTTCTCTGATTGTCCTTGTTCATTTATGCGTTGGAACTATGGTTCACAACGTTTAATTTTTCATAGTTGCAAAGCGATAGGGCGACATGGACGGAGCCTCACAGCTAACTTGGGCCTAATCAGCTTCTTAGACTACGCAAACTAAACTGGGCTCTTATAGCGATATCACAAGTAGGTTACAAAGCAAGATGAAAATTGGAGAGAGCCATTCTTAAAACTATTCATGCTATTCACACTGTGTCCCAGTTTTCATCTGGTTGGAGTGGTGCACTATTTGAATAGGTATCTTAAAAGCCCCAATATCAGTATCTAAATGCCAAAATTGAATAAGAAACTCTCTGAGGCTACTTGACGTACTCATAATGCTTTGATATTGCGGCTTGCCGTTTTCAGCCAAGTTAGTGAAAACTAAACATTTTTGAAACTCACTGCTCTAAACAAAACTGCACATGAGCGTTATGTAAACAAAGTTGCAAACGCTAATAACCGCGCGTTCAGAAATAGCCAGGTACTATACCAGAGACGTTTTTACTGACTGCAATTAGGTAAATTGGGTGGTGTGGGCAGGCTGGTTCGTTGAACAAACTTTAGTAAAGGTCAGCCTTGAGAGACGTGACTACCACGCGGTGACCTACTCTTACGTTGGAGTGAGCAGGACTGGCGCATGTGCTAGTTGTGTAATTGACGTGACAGCAATAAAAAGCTCGTTTCGTATAAATTGCGTTGTTGGCATGGGTGTTTGTGAATGAAAAATCCGCAATGTCCGTGAGTGGAAAATTCAAATCTATGAAAATAAATCAATAATAAAAAGAGGTTAGTCGAAGTGAGAATCTAACCAAAACCTTTCGCGCGGCAAGCAAGTATGGAGCCATCTAGAGTTTGAAACTGCTTTCTAATAAAAGAAAAGCTATAAGAATGACATCCTGTGGGAGGTTCTCCTTAATGCCTGAAATATTGAGTGGCAGAATCGTAGGGAATAACAGAGAGCGGAGATTATTGGTACGTATTCAATGTACAAAGACAAAACGTGCAAACACGGACACCATTGTTCGTGTTTACACACCCTGTCTTTATGTAAAGGATTTTGAAATCTCACCAGGCATTGCAACAACATGTGAATTGAGCCGCGAAGGGGGAGGGCAATCTGCCGGTCCTTTACAAAGTGGGCAGGTGTACGTGGTACTTTACTGATGCGCAGTGGATACTTCAACAATATGCACGTTATTAAGGCCTATTTGAAAGCATGTCTCTAAAACACAAAATTTATCAATATTCAGTCTACCAAACAGATTTTGCTGTGACAATCTGCTCTCCATGCATTCAAAGTACTCGAAAAGAACATGTCCACCTAAAAAGGAACAAAAATATATTTACTACGGAAAGAAAGAAGTTCACAGTGGAAAAAAAAACGTTTTAGTAGACCCTAAAAAAGTCAACCAAATTATTTTTCTGCTTTTGCGAAGAAATGCTGATGACCGTAAATAAGAAGTGAGACAAACTTTTTTAGCCCTGCAGGTAAGAAAGGCGATGCACTAAAATATTGTTGCACCGGACAATATATGATCAAAGGTGCATACAACCGCACGTCAAGAGAGGGACAATCGAGAAATGTCATTCTTTTAACGAGCGTTTGAAGGATGCGTGTCCCATGATGTTAACAAAACTGGCAAGACATAAGAAGAACGTTTCTTACGTTTTCACCGGCGATGATTCCATGACTGTGAACGTCCCGTGCGGTGACAACCGCGCGACGTCGTCCGTCAGCCACGGGCAGATCGTCCGCGATGAAGTCGTCCCTCGGTACGGCTCAGGGCTGACAGAGCGTGAGCATCGCATGCGCGGGGTGGCAGGCTCGTGTTTGCCGGCACCCCGGAACATTTATTGGAGCGCATGGTTCACGCCACGGGGTATGAAATGCGATCCACTCCCTCAACCACCCCCCACCGGCGTGCCGTGATTTTTAGACGGCAGAGCTTCCATGCCTCTCCTTCGCTTTGGAAGGGAAGCCTCTTTCTGGATGTATCGCTTCCCTTTCCTCACCAGTTCCTTCCCACCGTGCGACCCACTCCTAGCCGTCTCCTCTCTCATTCGCCCATCTCGTCAACCCTCACCCAATCTCCAGTGCTTAGAGTAGAGGAACCCTCACCTTCAGCTCGCCTGCTTGTTTACATCCCCACAGCGCTATTGTAACGCTTCCCCGCGCTCCCGGTGGGACAGTGCCTTCCGTGGCTGCGCTGTGATTTTGGGCGCCTACTGGGAAGCGCGTAATCACCGCCCTGTACCAGATTGATGGCATTGAAGAACATGACCTCCTCGCTATCAATAAATGGACCAGTCAAACCATTATGATCAGGTCAGAAAGCCTCGGTGAGTTCGTTATTCACTTTTTCTTTTTAAATATCGGGAACGGGGCCTGTAAGAAACCTATTCGAAGTATGTATTGGCGAAAGCAGATCAAAGCTGCTACGCAGCGCAAAAAGCACGGATAGCTTTAAATAGTTCTTTTTTTTTCATTTTTGCCTTGCTATGTCAGGCACTGTCTATGTCCCTAATACGGTTAGTGCACAACGCTGTAATTTGAATTACGAATTGCCAAACGAGTTCTTACGACTCTTAACTGAGCTCTTACCCTTTCCACTAAGCACCACAATGTTTACCTAGTAATAAAGCTTCCTTACATTCTTAACCAACCCTCGACGACAGCTGTTTCAGCCTCAGAGTGTCACTGATTGTACTTTTTTTACATCGCTGGTGTTTCAGAAGCCTAACCACGAATCCATTTCATTAATTTTGCAGCATTCGTGACACGTTCTACGTGCTACACACATGACAATAGAGAACTACGTGTATGTTGGTCTAAGGCCTTAGGTGTACCCAAGACAACAACCAAGTTGTGTAGGTTTTATTTCAGCATAGTCACTGAAATCCCTAAAAAAAACTCGTGCATAAACATTTAGCTACTCGGAGACGGATGGTTTCAGGCGCAGCAGATAGACAAAGAGATAAAGGCCAAAAGGTAAATCAATGGTCTGTCCTGTTGGCCAGTGCATAATTGAGGCAGTACAGATATACATAAACATGTGATCTGTGATGCCTATGACACCTCCCACCAATTTGTTTTGTAGTTGTTTAAACTGCCAGAACGGCCGCTTTCAAGCCCTCACAGACGTTCTTCTACACTAACGTCTGCTTCAGCGGTCATCAGCATCGCTAGAAATCCGCAGGTCTTATTGAGTACGCTGACCACACTAGCCACTACCTTCTTCATTGAATCATTAAATTTCACGCTATTTAGTATTTGTTTGCGTGTGCATTGGCACTGTCTTTGTGCTAGCATGCATGTGAACGCGAACTATGTTATAGCATCTCAGCAATACTTGGGCAGGTGTATGAAGGTTGATCGCAAGCAAATAGTGTTTTTGAAAAAAAAAAGTATTGTCGCTATGATTTCAATTGTTGGTGTCTACTATGGATGACCATAAATCGCCCGTTGTGCTGTGATCATCACGCGGTAATCGCCATGGCTGCTACTCAAATTTGCTGATCCAGCAAGCCAGGACAGCCAACTTGACTGTATGATCATTATGGCGAGCGCATCAGGAGTGCTCATATGAATAAGCAATGCCACACTGAACAAGGATGGCACGAAACGTCCTTCTTTTTATTTTGGTGTCTGCACTATAGGAACGCAGTTCCTGCGGGCGTGCAACCCAGTACAGTAAGCATTCAATCCGATCTGAAAAGGGCCACCGTTCTAGGCAATGCGCGCGTGTTTTTCTGTTTTTCACACAATAACAGCGTAAAGCAGCCTTCCCTAATTCAATTGTGGAATGGGGTTCTACGAGCAACTTTTGGTTTCTGCTCCATGAGTACGTAAGCGATGCGGGAAGGTTGTAACAATGGTAAAAATGAAGAACATCTACGTTTGGACTAATTGCAGACAACGTGCGGGAAAACGGCGAGGTGCTTTTGCGCTGTTATATTACCGTGGTGGGTGTATAACGACGCTGCTCTTCTCACATGACGGGACTCTCCATTGCTGCGCTTTCGGATCGCGACGACTGCAAAGACAGCGCACCGCGGGGCGCTTCCAATCGGAATACACGGTAATTGATTACGAACGTACACAGGCAACTGTTTCGTCTAATCCACTTAAGAGAAGACGCGTTCTTACAAATGCCGTGGCGCTTCGATTTGACCAACCTACTTCAGCCGCTGTAATACCATCCCCCCCTCTCTTTTAAGCAGAATCGAAGAAGATTTGCGAAGAGATTTTCGTAATTTTATATAGCCTATCGTTTGAGCCAATTTTCACGATGTACGTCAGGATAAATGACGGGACTTTCGTCATTATTCCCACGATTAAGGAAGATGAAGCTCCCGACACGGGTAATTATATGTACCCTAGAGTTTGGTGTTCTTGGGCAGGGATAATAGTAGGTCGATTTTTCAGCGTTATTCATTTTCGTGCCTGTCCATTGGTCCAAGCGGTGCTCCGCCTCTGCGGTGCCACTTGGGATAGGCCTATGAAGAAAAGTCGATGATAAAGTAGAATTAACTCAAACGAAGGTATTCTGACACTGTATCCAGCTCACTGATGCAAGAAAAGGCGATTGGTATGGACACGCGGTTATTGGGCTATACGTCTATATGTGCCTTCAGCCTGGTGCTTCTGAGCAAAAAGCTGCGGGTTCGATCCACTGTCAAGGTGGTATATAGCAAGTTAACGTGCAAGCGGAATACAAAATAAAAAAGAATGCTATTGACATTGCTCAGGGTACACGTTAAAATATACTACAGGTGTTCAAGTTGATACTGACGCCTGCTTCTTCGGTGTTGTTTGTAAGCCATTGTTACACTCTAACGACGCGTAGCTGCGATTCCTGGCAAGATTATCCGGTCGCACATCTCGGATTTATTTGAGTGAGTGGGCTTACCGGAGTGCGCTATAGCACTGTGCCTCTACGTTGATCAGCAGACAGCTCATAGTTTTCAAAGTGGGCTGCCCCCAGTGGCCTTGTTGTACCCAGTTGTCCCCAGCTGCTGTGGATGACGAAAGCAGCACGAATCTCGATTCAATCGCTGCTGCGGCTACGTTTCCTTGTGCCAGCATTTATTTGAGTTACGCGAATCGCATGGGCAAGGCATGAGCCGCAATATAGCCGTACTTCGTTTAACACTCCAGTTGCTATCTCCGTCATTTCGACGTGACTGTTACTTTTACAGAGAAGTTGCCGTTGACGAGGTGGATTGGATGTCCTTAGGCAAAGGGCCCCTAACTCAGGTGCGAGCCGCAGAAATTTAACAGGCTCCAACACAAATCATTTCTCCACTAAAAATTAAGAAAGACTCAGCAGGCAAAAACGTATACATGTAGCTCGAAAATTAGGAAACCCCCAAACTCAACACAGGTCCACTAAAGCCTGACAGGAATGAAAACGCGGCTAAAAGACGCATGCCATCCAAAAGGCCCCGTGAGACCCTACTATAAACACCAAGCACCATACGAAAAGGTAGACAATACGATGCATGTCACGGCAGAAACATGCCAGCTGCTCAAAAGAACTCTAAAAGAGCATACGCTACACTGAAAAGAAACTTTTTGTGTCTTTCATAAAAATTCTGTGCCTCTGTACATTCCATCAAAATTTATTGTCATCTCTGCAGCGTCCGCTGACCAGAGCTTCAGACTGCGTTGATGTCGCTGACTTCATGACCATATTAAGAAACTGCAACGAGTCTTGAGGGACACCAGGGCGAGTCTCGTGCGTGCGGGCTCTCTGTGACCTCTCGATTTTTAAAGCGCCTGTGTCGAGGCTGGAATCAATTTCAAGCGATGGAAGTCACATACCGCTGGGTATTGATTGATCGATATGTGGGGTTTAACCTCCCAAAACCACCGTATGATTATGAGAGACGCCGTAATGGAAGGCTCCGGAAACTTCGACCACTTGGGGTTCTTTAACGTGCACCCAAATCTGAGCACACGGGCCTACAACATTTCCGCCTCCATCGGAAATGCAGCCGCTGCAGCCGGGATTTGAACCCGCGACATGCGGGTGAGCAGCCGAGTACCTTAGCCACTAGACCACCGCGGCGGGGCATACCGCTGGGTATGGCAACATACAAATGAGATGAATCTAGCAACCACATCCTAGTAGCTCCACTCACCAAGGAGATGATGCACCGAAGTACGAGCGCACTTTTCTTTACAACGACCGAGCACACAGGCTCATCAATAGCATCAAATGCATTAGTGTCAGCAGCACTAGCAGCACTACCAGCAGCTAAAACTCTGGATAGGGACATGCCGGGAAGACAAGACCTTGATAGATGGTGAGGATGCGTGAACAGGTAGAAGGTTCGTCAGCCATAGGAGACAGGAGGACCTCGCCAGTACCACAGTGAAGAGAGGTACCACATTGCTGTAGGAAGCCGAGGCCAAGAATTACGCCGTGAGTAGATTAAGCAAGCACTGTGAATTCGGCGAGAAAAAAAGTCATTAGAGAAATGAACGTTCATGGTGCGCACATCAAGTGGTTGAAGCAATCATCCGTTATCAGTGCGAAATGTGGAAGCATGGTTCGAGCCATACATCAACTTACGTCTTAATTGATCGCAGAGACACTGGCCCCCATGTAAGCTAGTTACCCTCATCAATAGCTTGAATGCGACAGACAGCAAGCTGACCGGCAAGTAATTCTTCAAGTGCTTGCCATTTTCTTTATTATGTATTAAGATAATGTTAGCATTCTTCGAAGATTCTGGTACCCTCCTCGTCAGGAGACACTTCGTGAGCAGGTTGGCTAGTTTTTCCAACACTAACTGTCCTCCGTCTTTCAGCAGATATGATGTTACCCGATCCTCACCAGCAGCTTTGCCTCTCCGCATTCTGCATTCCCTCCAAGGTTTTTTTGACTTCTGTCATTACTGGTGGGATGTCAACTGGGTTACTGATAGATCTTAGAATATATTTTTTATTTATTTTGTAAATACTGCGATCTTTCAGTTGAAAGATCATGGCAGGGTGGAAAAAATGTTCGAGAATCTTATACATACAAAGAAATAATGAAAACACATTAATTCCTACGATGTTAGTATACAAGGCGAAAGTTCAAAAACGCTTGTTTCAACAAATTTTTGAGTAACATAACACATAATATCGTAACACATAGCATATGGGCTACAGACTAACACAATAATTAAAATAAAACAAATGATACAATGCAATGTGTAGTGATGGTTTAGGCTATGCTGTTTTCAAACAATCACAGTTTCTTGTGTAAAACAGCATCATTTGTCAGGTTATTCCAGTCATTAATAGTTTTAGGGAAGAACGAATACTCGTGGCAGTTAATCCATGAAGATAAAGGAGTTATCGTTTTACTATGTCGCTTGCGAGTTGCGTAATCGGAAGAAAACCGAAGGATGCCTGCAGTGTCAACATTTATATGACCATTTATTAATTGATAGAAAAACTTAAGCCGGCAAGTGCGGTTTCTGTCCACAACGATTTGCAGACCGCTTTTTTAGCAATAATTCAGATACGGATGTTCTACCGTAGCAGTTATAAATAAAACGTAAGCTTTTGTTCTGCACTTCTTCTAATTGATTACTATTACGTTTAGTGAATGGATCCCTTATTATCGCAGAATATTCCAACATTGGACGAATGAGTGTTTTATATGCCAACATGCGTACAGACGGGGTAGAATATTTTAAGGATCGCTTTAGAAAAAAAACTTTACGTAGACATTTACCTGTAGTTATGTCGACGTGTTTGTTCCAGTTTAGATCATTAGATATGCATTATCCAATTAAAGAACCCCAGGTGGTCTAAATTTCCGGAGCCCTCCACTACGGCGTCTCTCATAATCATACAGTGGTTTTGAGACGTTAAACCCCATATATATATCAATGCATTATCCAAGATACTTGTATTCTGTAACTTCTGTAATATTGACGCTATTCGTGCCGTACTGATAAAATAGATGATTTTTTTAGTGTTATTTTTATATAAACATTTTTATTGTAATTTATTGGCATTTGCCATTCCTGGCACCATGAGACGACCTTGTTAAATTGATTATTGGGCGTTATCTTATCCCCAGCAGTTGTTACTTTCGTGTATAACACACAATCATCAGCATAAAGCTTTACACACACAGAAAGGTCATTCATTATATTATTTATATATATTAGAAATAAAAAAAAGGTCCGAGGACCGAACCCTGAGGCTACTGATTTCCAGGCTACTGCAAAAATCTCTGTAAAACTCATCTGCAATTTTAACTATATTATCCATATTAGTATAGTTACTTTGCCTTGCTGGTCCCTTAGTGCATACACCTGTGTTTTGCCTATCCCGAGTTTTCTCTTTACCACTTTGACGCTTCCTCCGTTCTTTAGAGCGTGTTCAATTCTTTCCTTGTTATGCCTTCTCACATCGGATATCTTGCGCTTATTTATTAACTCAGAAAGCTTTGCCAGTTCTATTTTTTCTGTTGTGTTTGAGACTTTCATGCTAGGACGTTTGTTAATGAAATTTTTCGTCTCTTGGGACAGCTTGCCAGTGCCCTGCCAAAGTACCGTACCTCTAACTGCTACTGCAGACTCCATAATCATACTCGTCAAATTATTGTTCATTGCTTCAACGCTAAGGCTGGTTTCCTCGATAACAGCTGAGTATCTGTTCTGAAGCGAGACTGAGTTTTCGTAATTTCTCTCTCAGAGCTAGCTCATTGATTGGCTTCTTGCGTATCAGTTTCTGTCGTTCTTAACTCAAGTCTAGGCGAGTTCGAGACCTTACCATTCTATATGGTGACTGCATTGAATCTTGCCAAGCACTTCCACATCCTGCACTATGTCTGGGTGTGCACTCAGTATAAAATACATTTCGTCCTTCTTTCACCATTAGGGCTCCTGCATGTCCACCAATGGTTCCCTCGTTGTGGTAGAATGTATTTAAAATCCGCAAAATAATGTGTTCAGCGAATTCTTCTAATAACTCCCCTCTGGCATTTCTAGTACCAATGCCATAATCTCCCACCGCCTGGTCTCTAATCTGCTTCTTCCCCACCTTAACATTGAAGTCGCCCATCAGTGTAGTATACTGTGTTTTTACATTAATCATTGCCGATTCCACGTCCTGATGGAAGCCTTCAGCTAGCGCGTCATTAAGGCTGGATGTAGGCGCGTAAGCCTGTACAACCTTCATCTTGTATCTCCTATTGAGTTCTATTACGATACCTACCATCCTTTCAATAATGCTATAGTATTTACCATTAATGCTATAGTATTTATCTCCATGTTACCAGCTCTATTTTTGTACATAAGGAACCCCACGCCCACTTCTCGTCTGTTAGCCAAACCATGATAGCAAAGGACGTGCCCATTCTGTAGCCCTGTATAGGCCTCATCTGTCCTCCTCACATCACTGTGCATTATTGCATTCCAATTACCACCCTCTAGCTTCTTGAATAGTACAGCTAGACATGCCTCAATAGATAGCGTTCTAGCGTTCAACGTTGCTAAGGTCAGGTTCTGATGGTGGTCTGGCCAGACCCAGAGATTCTTAGCATCTTCTGCTGTTTTGCAGATCTGACCGCCACCGTGGTCAGCAGCTTCGCTGCTGCTGGGAACTGAGGGACGTGTGTTAATTGACGTATGCATGTGGGAGGTAGTCACCAGATACTGCACCAGGATGGCCAATCCTTCTCTGGTGAGGGAGTGCGTTACCGGCGGTAGTCATCGGTGAGGGCGCACCGATGAACCCACAGACTTTTTTTTATTCTCACTGGGAGCTGCGCAGCATCGGGATTCGAACCACGAACCTCTTGCATGCGAGGCTTATACACTAACCACTACGCCATCGCAGTTTTTTTTTTCTGTTCACACTACCACTGCTTGATCTAAATTCTTGCCAGTACTACAGTACTGTGTGTTACAACGCAAGCGGTATATTAGCTGGTTTATAAGTTTGCAATGTTATGTTAGAGTACTCCATTTCGATGCAGCGTACTGATATCTATGTACTCGTATTTTCGCCGTGGTGCTCATGTACGAACTGCGTCCAAATGGGGAAAGACGAAGATACATACAAAACAAGACGTGCCTGAACATTCATGGTGGGGTTTTATTTTGCAGTTCCGCATTTATTTTTTTTTCTGTGTAATGTGATAAGATTACGTCCACCTTCATTTCGAAATGCTGATATGTAGCACGTCTGCATAAATCAATATCAGCCGTATTGCCATGACGAGCCCCCTTCAGCACCGTGTAGATTGTAAGCACCAGAAGAATATTGTAGAGGTGGAGCTTCTGAAGAAGAAAGGTAGGGACATGAACACATTAGGTGGCAGTAGTACGTCTGCTTACAATATGTGCACTTGAGTGTATTGACTGTTATCAAACTGTCACACAGGTAATGATCGAAATTCAGAAAGCCTTTACTTAGACAAAGCGCTACTACGCGAACACCTTAAACTTCAAAGGAAAAAAAAATGGGCAACTAAAGAAAAAGAAACCACAAAGATGGAACAGTTTAGCGTTCCTTCTTTTTGTTTTCTTTTTCTTTAGTTGCGCAATTTTTTCCTTTGAAACAATGAACCAACTAGCTCCTCAAGACGTCCTGATCAACCTTGAACTACGATTATGTTTTATCTGGTGGCATTAGGCAGTGATTGAATGTGAATGGTGTATCCATGTGGAACGGCTTGTGATCCGCGCGTTCTATTCGCGACTAGATCGGGCTATAGGTGGCAGCAACTTCCCCGCGGAAGTGTGAATAGGCGGTCGGCGGCGCGTATACAAATACACGCAGTGGCACTTCGCTTCGTGTGGTTTGAGCCGATAGTCGGTGAATGAAATGTGTTGACTTCAGTTTACTGCTTTTATTTACGCTCCTCTCTGCCGAATCGACGCACGAAGCCCATGTAACGTTACTATTACTAGCGAGTCAAGCTCGCCTTGGCTGTCTGACTGCGCGCTTTCGCACTAAGCGACGTTTTGCTTTTGTACGCATTTTGCTGATGTTCAGCCTACTACGCACTCTTCTTGCACGACTGAACTGCTTATTAACATCTTACTCATTTGAATACTATAAAAGAAATAGAATAAAATATGTCCCTCATATCGGTCCGACGCGTTCGGTGCCACTGTTCGCACCGCATACATACACGCATTTTTCGCTTCATTTTCTTCCCCACGAAACGTAGGACAGTCGATAAGACTAGCCAGGAAAACTTCGTGGCTGACAGCCCTTTACGTTAATTTCACGTTTACCACGTATGCACATGTTCGTGCACCCATAAAACTATCAAAAGTCCATAAGAGTTCAGCAAAAAGCTTTCAACGATGGATTACATGAATATGACAGTGATAAAACAAAGGTCTGCTTACTTCACGGGAAGAACATGCTTATTAATTTTCATTTTTTTCAATCGTAAAATAATAGCTGCTTTCTTTCAGTAAATAACAAGGCCACAAAAACGCTGAATATTGTAAAAAAGATGACATTTTCTATGAAATTATACAACTGTAATGTGAGGCACAACCTCTGAATTAATTTTGAATGTCTGGCTTCTTCAAAGCATTTTAAAATCTAATCACACGTGTGTTTCAGCGAATAGTTTGCTGCGTAAATTTCGCCCCAAGTTCAAAAATTACACACGGAAAATCTATTTTAAGAAGAGGTTAAGCACTAAAGTGTCGCAGTTTACTTGATAGAATTACCCCTCTATAATAGTACCAGGACCACACGAATATAACGAAAGCTCATAACGTAGTCGATTAACTATATACAGTGCCGTATATAGTTACACACCTAATAAGGCCCGAGTGCGTGGCCCAGAGCTTCTTTTGTGTCTATAACCAAGCCGCTCAAACGCTGCATTCACTCACCATTTAATAGTCTTCATGTTTGAGACGATGCCAAGTGCATTTTACGATGTGCTTAAAGCAGAAAGCGGTACCCACACTCAAATGATTCTGGTAAATGGAGGGTACGACGACAATGGGCAACACTATGGAACATTGCACATCACTGATCATATTGTAGTGCATTACCAGTCGAACAAGACCAAATGCTTTCATGCGTCGTTTCAGACATAATTACAAGCAGTTAAGCTCGCGCTAACATATCCGAACAAACCATTCTTTCCGAACGTGCACGATGAACTACTCCTCTATGTAAACACGGCGTGTATAGCAGGCAACGCAGGGAGCAATTCACACTTCGCCGTTTCGGCCAGTTGCCACCAGGCGGCGACTCTGCTCGATCTCGGGGCCAATAGAAATAAGAAGTAGAGCTACCACCATAGTAGAGCTGTGCACCAGCGCGCCGCGCCGCCGCCCGTTTTCGCTCACGCCATTCTTGCCGCCGCCGAAATTGCAAGAGAGACCATGCCACCGCCGCGGCCGCCACCACACAATAATGTACGGCACGCGGCCGTTTGTCTTATTTTAACAACGTAGTCTTTCTTGGGGTACTTTAAGGCAAACATTTTGCTTTGCCTGCCTGCCAGCCTGCCTGCTTGTTAACTTGTCTGTTTATTCACCGTAACGATACCTCAAATGGCCTACCCCATCTGCAGCACCCACCAATTTTGCTCAAGTTTCAGCGTTCATTCTTGTGCGATTATCAATTAAAAAGCAATTATTGCATATATGTGAGCCACCATAACAACACGTCAACATTTTGTATGTGTGTCTTAATACTAGAGAAGGAATAAATAAGTAATTACTAGGAACATAGCGTTTATCACGCTGGGCTGACAATGCAACGCGATGCTCAGAAAGGCAAGTGTTTCCAACGCTTTCCTAAGCCGACATGGCAGTGGTACCTGCCCTTCGCTTTGCGTTTTACCTCTTATCGCCTCCGAGACAGGCGCGCATGCCTTCCTTCGTTTTCGAAAATCGATAACTACCAGAGGGCGCTCGTGTCTAACGTGCCTCTATGCGCACGTTCGCCTTTGCAGCATGAATTGAGACTCTCGAATGCAGTGCCTCCAGAATACAGTTCACCGAGTTTCACGCACAGAACTTCAAATAAACGTTTTATTCACTCTGTCCAGACGCAAGACTATCGTCTTTCGACGACATTTGCAGTGAAACATGCAGGTACGTGGCCAATTGTTTACCCGTGCGGTAAATGCGGTCTTAATATACATCGCTTCACCTTGTTTTCTGCAGCTTTAAGATTTATGAGAATGGTATTGGCGGTGTCTTCTCTCTTGTATCTGTGTTTGCCTTCTCTGTCTATATAAGGGCCCTAAAACAGCTTCTGAAGATACAAAATCGTGCGTGTTATTCTCTTTTTGCGTTTCTCGTTCTTTAGGCATGACTCGTGACGCAAGAACAGTTGTTCACGTGACATGATTAGGGCACACACTCTCGAATGATGCATATACGAGAAATATCATTAGTAAATTCTTTTCTACCCTGCTTTGCCATGCGTTCACCACCCGCTACCCCCCTTTCTTATCGCGTCTCGCAAGATTAAAATGCGCGACGAACTTGTCCTTTCACTGCATTTTGTGAGTTTTCTAGTATGCAAGTGGAAATGAGAAGAGTGTATTCGAGTTTGAAACCCTGCAAGGTCACACCGCCACTGATCCGATGGACCCTGTGCCATTGACACGCCGCCGCCGAAGGCAACTTTGGCATGGCGCACATGTCTAATTCGAAGTCAGCGTCGCTCTGACACTATGGCTTCTTCATGTCGAGACAGTCGGGGTGTACCGGCCCTGACCTTGCTCTATTAAACAAAATTTATCCAGGAATACAGCCAACTAATACATGTTCTCTCTGCGGCAATATAGCTAACATGGAACATGTGCTCTGGCGGTGCCCCACGTTACGCTGCGGGGAAGTTATCACGCCGCCCAAGTGGGAGGGTGCCATTGCAAGCTCCGGACTCGAACAACAGTTATGGGCTTTCCACCGAGCCCACGACGCAGCAGAGCCCCGCCGCGGTGGTCTAGTGGCTAAGGTACTCGGCTGCTGACCCGCAGGTCGCGGGTTCGAATCCCGGCTGCGGCCGCTGCATTTCCGATGGAGGCGGAAATGTTGTAGTCCCGTGTGCTCAGATTTGGGTGCACGTCAAAGAACCCCAGGTGGTCGAAATTTCCGGAGCCCTCCACTACGGCGTCTCTCATAATCATATGGTGGTTTTGGGACGTTAAACCCCACATATCAATCAATCAAAATCACGACGCAGCAGAGTGACTTGGCCTTTCTGTTCCCACGTGGGAGCGGCCCGCAACGCGCTAAAGCATGTTCCGAAGGACCCAATAAAGTTCATCCATCCATCTGTCCGTCCCGGAAGGGAGGCAGTACAGTGAACTGAGCACGTCTGCGGTAAGAGCGTGCTCACCAACTAACACGCTGCTAAGGCACATAAGTAGTCTTACAGCCTTGCCCGAGTTTTTCTTTTCGAGAAGGCAAGTCATGGTGGTGGCGAGGGCACCCTGAGATACGGAAATACTGAAGGAACTGCGTAGCTGTATCTTTTTTCACTTTTATTCTTTCAAGACCACTAGTGGGTACTACATAAAGGGTGAATTACAAGATATACAACATGATAAACACTTTGTTACATGGTATATTGGGATGTCATTGCTTCTGTGAAGGCAGATGGGCTTGAGTTAGCGATAGCTGGCACAAGGTCATTCCAGTCCTTGGCTGCTCGAGAAAAAAAAAGAAGATGCAAAGGTGACAGTATGAGCATAAGGACGGAAACATTCAATGTGTGCCCAATGCTATATGATATGCGGAATGGTGGCAAAATATGCGTGGCTTGATTTAGTGTGCTGTAGTAGAACTTATGGGCAATGAGACGTTCATTGGAAGGTGTTTGTTAGCCGGATTCTGCTTTCAAAGGCGTTTCGCTGATATTATGTGAAAAGGTGGAATGAATGAAAGGAATGGCACAACTCTGAATGACCTGAAGCGCATTCGGGAGGAAAATCTGTCAATAATCTTAAACAGCTGAGCCTTACTCTAGTTTGGGCCATATTAGTGTCTTAAAAGCTAGTAGTTTTATAGGCATGGGAAGCGCTGTGTAGGTGTCGTCGTAAAAACGCAAACGTTTTGTTAGCTGATGAGATCTCGTTTATCGCATGAGCCCACCAGTCGAGTTAACTAAACATCGTCACACCTAAGCACTTATAATCGAGCACCAGCTCCAGTTGCTGATTTACTATTTTATAGTGGAAATCCAATGGTTTAGATCGGCAAGAAAAATACATTGTTTTGCATTTACTAGGATTTAAAACCGTAAACCGATGTTGACACCAAACGTGAGTGTTGTGCGAGTCTTGTTGAAGAGTAAAATAGTCAGTATTGTTAACAGCTTAAAAGTCAACTACGGTGATTTTCGACCATGTCAAGGTTATGGTGTGTCTATGTTCCTGACACTCTTGTGACGAGCCCTATTGCTGAAATGCTCAGGAAATTTGAAAATATTTTAATAAGCAAGAATGTGCAATACTGAAACCGAAACCTAACTGAGCGCCCCGTCTGTGTATGACACTATCTGGTAAAGCCAGAGACCGTATACTGGTGCCGCCGGCGCGGAATATGGAAACTGTGAAAGCCAGTTCAGTGAAGCACCGGCCAAACACCACAGAGGAAGGAAGAAAGCATTCCCGTGCTATACCCGTGCCAAACACCGCCGCCTCGCCTTGCGGAAAGCGCAATAAACGCTGTACTTTCACAAAAATGCTTATAGAGATTTATTTGAGATTAAATTGACTTTTCTCCATAGGATGTACAGTGTTTAAATTAAGCGTCTATTGAGTTTTCCTATTGAGTTACAGAAGGATATTGGCCACCGTGTTTCTATTGAATATCAATTTTTGCGGATGAATTGAGCGTCTTCTGACCGAGTCAAAAGGAATTATTGACCAGCTAGTGACTTTCTGTACCGAGTGTCAATTAAAACAATTTAGGTGAGTGTATATTCCACCCTTATTGTGTTCGGTCAAAATCACCAATGAGCAAGCGTGTTATGCAATTGTAAAAGATTCACGCTAACATTTCTTGAAATTTCACCACTTGAATATTTTGTTTCAGAAGAGCTACCGAATTACCTGCTATCAGTTCGGTCTTTAAGCGGTTACTAGCAATAAAATAGAGGCAATAATTGAAAACTCGCCCGAGCGACAATTTCTTGTCGCGTGCGTTACTTCAATTGGAAACCCGTTCAGTCCGACAAACAAGGTATACGGTGGGTGATAATCATGAATTAGGACACGGGTACACAATTCATATGAATAATACCACAAACGCACGTACACAGTGATGCACGGTGCTCATTAAATTGTTCAAACCAAGAAGCAAAACACAGATCTGTTAGCATCTATTTTTATTGTTACCAAAACGACAATAGAGACGACTAGGATCATTTTGTTGCTGGAGCACCTGTTTCCGAATAACTAGGGTGAGGCGTACCTGTAAGAAATGAAAAAAGAGAGAAGGCTTTGTTATAAAAATATGTACCTAGGAGAGGAGGGCTCAATATTGGAAACCCGAATATTTATGCAGTTGAATATTCTAAGAACATCCTATACGACCAATACTTTTTCGGTTTGCTAACTTACGAATATAACGTATGAAGCCAATGAAAAATGACAAACTTACCTTCAAAATAATCAAGGGAGGCACGTGGTTTGCAGATCCAGAAAATACTGTGAATGTTGATCACAAATGAAGGTGACGGCGTCTATTATTGCAGTTTGCAGAAAGGAAGCTGCGCTGGAGTCTTGCATGTAAGCGAGCTGTCTGTTTTTCCGCTGGAAGGTTGCGACGTTGGGTCTGATGAACAGCCGTGCCGCCGGCACAAATGCCCATGTACCGTAACAATTGCATCACATTCGGTGGAGTAGCTTTTGAGCAGATAGTCTGCGTAAATCATGGCACTCACTTTCCCCGACATCAGGGCAAGAAAAATCCAGTGACAAGCACGAGCCGCACGTGTGACTCCGGTGAGCGGTTGTGAAGAAAGAAGTGCGGTATGGAGGGATACATAACAAGCGCAAAGCGGCCATCTCAAGCTTACACTGCACACGGGTGTAACTGGCAGCTAATACTGTGGAGCTTGTTGGAAAACTAAGTTTTTAGAACGCAATGATAAACATTCTGCAAATTATTCTTTTCTCGTTCTAGTTTCTTGATCGCAACAGCAAAAGGGTTCAGGCGCCTTTTCACCCATTCAGTGCCGTGGTTCTGCACGTGCAACCACCACCGCTCTAGACTTGCTAAAAGAAAACAAAAACAAAAAAACGGTCAGACCGGCAAGATTTCGAACAGTGGAGTGCGCATTCCACAGCCCACTAATCTCCCCCCCGCGAGTCCGCAGCAGGGGAAAAAGGGCTCGACCTTTGAAAGACGCGGCGAAACTGCAATCTCGTCGCGTAGAGCTGCTACCACGATACGTCTTCTCCACATGTTTACCAAACATCTGACAATGACACCATACTTTTATTGAGTAAATAATTATAATATTAATAAAATAATACGAATCATAGTAATTTAAAAGCCCTGTTTATCAATGCACACAATCCGCATCGCTATAAACAAATAATGAGCGATGTTTTTGCTAATCCCAGAAGTTAAATTTTTTCGCGTCAATGAAGAAAATGCATGTACCATACTTTAATGCTACACGCTAGTGTGTGAGATAAATATTCATGTACATAATTCAGAAACACGTGCGTCAGACAGCTAGTACCTGAAAAAATTTCCTTGCGTACAATTTTATGTAATACATTGCTGCTTCCCGGAGTGCTGCAACTGTATGCGTGATGCAGAACCCATAGTTACAAATGCATCTTGCAGAAATATACCCACAATAAAACTGCAGAACACACACACACACACACACACGCACACACACATGTTTTGTGCATTGGGCCCCTGATGTTGATGTATCTAGGGGTCAACATCAATCATCAGCTATCCCTCATTGAGATTGATCAATACTAGGTCAATTAAACGTGTACTGACTGCAGTTCAGTTCAACATTTCTTAACACATGTCAATTGAATATGTAGTGACTGTAGTTCAGTTGAACATTTCTTAACGCATGTCAATTAAAACTGTAGTGACTGCGGTTCAATTGAACATTTGTTAACGCATGTCAATTAAAAATGTAAAGAGTGAGAGTAAATTGACTTTTTTGTACCTCATGTGAATTAAATTTTCATCGAGTGCACTTATCAGAAGATGCCGTTTAATCGACCATCTATTGAGTCAAAAAAGCCTCTGTACGTGGTCGATTGAAAGTCAAAGTCCATTTTTCTAAGGAATTTCGCAAAAGATCAGTGCATAAGTCAAACCTGTGATTTGGCATATAGGACTAAAATGTGCAAATGAACATACCCAACGAATTTCATTGAAATTCATTGATCTCGAAAACTCGCCGGAGTTGGCCTTTAACGATGAATAACACAGCCATCAGCGATAATGCGGGTTTAGCTAGTAACGTGTAATGGTAGGTCAATAATGTATAATAAAAAAATAGAGGGCCTGATACACAGTGTTGTATTCGTTACCAAAAATAGTAACTAAATATGTCATTCATTACTCAAACAAAAAAGAACGCGTTACCGCACTACATTATGTGCAATAAAAGGTAACGCGCTACCGTTACTGAAAAAAAAAATAACGGACGTTACCTCTGTACCGTTACTACGCAGTCATAAATTTCAATCAATGTACCTTTGCTACAAGAGCTCGCAATAAGAATTTTTTAGTCACAAATTTATGTTTCACGTGAATCGTCTAGCTCAAAAGAATTATTATATCGAATGTGCTCCTTTCATGCGTCTTATTCTTACCTAATTTTAGCAATGTTATGGTGGCTTAATGTTGCTTGTAGGTTTACATGTGATGGCTTGTAACTCTGTGGCGCATGGTGAAGCCATTTTTCTTGATGGGGCATATACATAAAACCAAATTCAATTATGCACGCTAGCTACAAAGCAAGCATCACCAAATTCATAAGAAATTTACCATGATCGGTTTTTTCCGGGTCCGAAGAGCCTCTCCAGTTGAGACCGTCCAAATTATTTCTTTCTGATACAGAAAGCGGAATAAGAGCTAAAGACTGTATTGCCTGACAGGGGCTCCTACTCCCATGCGCATTCGGCATGCGTGTACATGTTTGCATGCGATGCGAGTATACAAACAATAGATATACAACAACATTAAAATGTGGTGGTCCCTGGCCTCTGAAATTACCCGCTGCGCGCCCGAAGGCAATCGTGGAGGCCTGCAGTGGCACTTTTATACAGCGATTTCTCGTATGGGATCACAAATCGGGTCTCGCACAGCACCGTAGTTGTCCGCCGGCGCCGCTGGTGTCCGTAACCACTGCCGCACGAAATAAAAAAAAAACCTAGCACCGATGACACAATGGCAATCGAACCCGAGGCTGCTGGCTGCCAGCCCAGTATTCTACCACTAACCTATGCCGGTGCTTGGGACTTGTTGCCAAATTTGCCTTAGAGCTTGATGTTGGAAAAGAAATGGCGTTAATACGACTAAAGCGTTTTAAAAGAGGGAAAGAACAAGCAGTCGTCACACAATGCGAATAACGTAATGAGTGGGCCGTCCGATGCTCCAACCCATTACAAAAGTTTGTTCTTGTTCCCCTAATAACTGTGGCGCATACCCACTTCAGCCATTATTCCTCATAGTCGTCAGCCACTGCATGAACAAATGGCACAAAATTCTTTGCAAATGTTTAGCGGATACCACGCTTCTCAGAAGAAAGACAAAAATTGCACAGCGAACGCCAGCCTACCTCCCAAAATTTTTAACTAGTAATGCCGTAGTGAGTATTAAGCAAGTGTGGTTGCAGCAGTGTTTAGAAGAGGCTCTGAAAGGCCACTATTCTGCTTTCACTGTGACTCTGCTGCGCCTTCCGTACAGGCCTGGCATTTTTTTTTACATTTACACGTTTGTGTGACCAGATGTTCCTTGTTCCACTTCTGTCTTACTCCCGCCGTCTCGTTTGGGACACCAAAATTTATGGCGAGTGCCTTATTGACACCGGCGCGCATGCACGGGCGACCTACGCAGAAAATGTTCATTCTAAAGGCGCTTGAGGAAATGATTTGATTGATATGCGGGGTTTAACGCCCCAAAACCATAAAGAAATTATTTATGCTTTAGTCATGAAAAAAATATTTGTGCATAAATTTTTCTCGTTCACTTTGACCTGTAATAATACAGCAAAAATTTGCGAGCTTTTATGTGAGCGTGTTCAAGATCAGCCTCACTGGCTCAGGAGTTCAATAACCAAATCGTAGCTGCCGTTGTGGAGAGAAATAATCAAAACTTGCTTTAAAAACAAAATTGATAACTTTGATCAACTCTATAGCAACTGTTTTGTAGAAAGTACATTATGATCTCCCATACTTATATATATAGGCATTTTTCAAAAATATTTTTCTTCGCTATATAAGTTTTGAACAATGTTCCTTCACTCTTCGTTGTGCATATATTTCTTACACAATATACAGCTTTTGTAACAGTAATATTTTGGTGTTACATAATTATGAAATTTAGACAACTACTGCTGATAGCATTAGTCCAGCCTTGTTTAATATGCTTGATGCTTTTGGCCTCGTAAATAATGCAGTTAAAAAGAAAATAGGTATTTTTCGGGCTATTGGGTAATATATCTTAAAATATGAAATAAATAAATTTAAAATATAATTTTCCGGATTCGTACCTATCTCTCAAAAATGATCCGTGCGCCCCCCTAGCCCCCCTGAAGTTTTTTTTTTTTTTGCCATGGCCATGGCATACATAGTTTCATATGGCCGTTTGAATTTACGGCCCTTACTTCAGCTTTAAAAGGTGTACCCCCCCCCCCTCCTGAAAAAAATTCTGCCTAAGCCCTCGTTTGCGATAACCATGGTTAGGAGATTGACTATGGTTATGCCTGCCGTGTAGTTTTGCCTGTAACTGTGGTTAGCCGCAGTGTTCATGTGAAAGCGGAATGAATAGGTTTTACTCGATACAGAAGGTAACGAGAAACCTAGCCAACTAAGGTAGCGAAAAAGTATAAAAACCTTTTTATCCAAGAAAAAACTTCGACGTTTCACGCCTCAACAGCATTCTTTTCAAAGATTTTCTTCCTGCCACGGTGTCCCACCTACTATTATGATGTGCCCAATTCCGTTTAGGGAGGCTCTCGATCGCTAGTGTACCTGTAAACCGGTTAAGAGTGGACCAGGATTCAACAAAAAGTGGCTTGTAAATTGGGCTCCAAGTATAAAACACCAAACTTTTTTAATTCAGTTCGGTGGTCATTCACCACACTGTGATCAGCGAGTGAACTCCTTTCTCACGCGACTTGCAGACATCGATTTTATGTCGCCGCAGGCTTTTGAAGGAGTTATTTGCTCACCCGACTTACCAAACGTGACAATCTTCACTTGGAAAGCAGTAGACCAGCCCATGTGCACTTTTTTTTTTCGAGCAGCCTGACTTTTGGGTACGAAAGGGCGCAGGGGCCAGAAATCCGCCTGCTGCATTTCACTTCCATGCATACTTTTACGATTTGTCATGGCAGATTTCACAGATTTCTTCAAGATTTGTGTGGCGATGGCCCAAAACTACCCACATGGAGTCGGCGCGTTTCATGAATTTTTATCCGCAACATCTACAAAAAAAGCGGTTCCATCCTCACTTTCTTTGTTAAAGCATGCAGGCTGACAGCTACCGTATACGCTGCGATAAAAGAATTCATCAGGGTGAACTGTGGGAAAATGGCACCTACAAAATGAAAAAGTAACGAGTAAAGTGACACCACACGTTACCAAAAAATGATAATGCGAGTACGTTACCCGTTGCAGTTACGAAATTGTAACAAGAGTGTTACTGAGTTGCCCCCAAAAAACATGGCTGATTCCTCTGTATAGAAATCAGTATACCACGAAACTAAAATGTGTCCTCACAGAAGTAGTTAAGCGTTTATTGTGTGTTTCAGGAACAGCAACGCATTGCAATGTCATGTTCAGAACAGCAAGCAGCTCGAAACTTGCAGTGAACACCTCAAGCAGAAAGCACGCACGAAAATAGCATACACGGGGTGAGTGCGCATTACCAACTGTCCTAGCTCTACACTTAAAGTATGCTTTTCAAACAGAAAGATTCACGAAACGAGCGCACAAGTGTACACAGGACAAGCGCGAACAACTGTTCTAATTCTTCCAGCGTCGAGTGTCAGCAGCATGCTCCTTTCGCAAACGCAGCCGCGGCATCGTGCGAAGTGATATTCGTCCTCACCCCAATTAGGAGTCTGATAAGCGCACGTGCAGGATACACCACGCTATGTGGAGGCGGCGCTTCGTGGAGGCGACGACTTTTAGAGCATGCTCAGCGCTATAGTATGTATTTGGTCCCTACGGGTGCAGATTAGCGCATAGGTCCACCATCTAGCCTGGCAGCGAAGTCACCCTCTGTTTTTGCAGGCGACACCCTTGCCGTGTGTGTGTGTGCGCGCGCGCGCGTGTCTGTGTGTGTGTGTGTGTGTGTGTCTGTGTGTGTATGTGTGTGTGTGTGTGTGTGTGTGTGTGTGTGTGTGTGTGTGTGTGTGTGTGTGTTTTGCCGTGTTGCAAATTGACACACAAGCTTGGCTTGCGTCCTTCACGCACTGTTTGCAGTGCTTAAAGGCCGCTTTTCTGCCCGATT
The DNA here is from genome assembly GCA_013436015.1 of Rhipicephalus annulatus. Taxonomy (NCBI): domain Eukaryota; kingdom Metazoa; phylum Arthropoda; class Arachnida; order Ixodida; family Ixodidae; genus Rhipicephalus; species Rhipicephalus annulatus. The sequence goes on from WOVY01009444.1 coordinate 565,998, forward strand.
GCCAACAAAGTGCAACGTAAGAGATGACCTAATAGCATGGTAAAAGAAGCGGCATTCTTGCACAGCGTGTGGCGAAAAGTTCAGAGCGAACATTATCAACATATTTGGTCTTGTGACATTCACATTTCGCAAATTTTCTGAATTTTTGAACGGATAACGAGCGGGAACATTCAGTATTCACGTTACGATGATGAAATATGCGACATTTGTTGACCTTGACGGTACATGAAATCGGCGATTCGTCTTGGTGCATATAACCCAATTAAGAGTTATACCTTAGGTTGTTGAAGTGCGTAAGGGCATAACGGTGCACTTTTTGCACCATTCGCGTTGTGTGACGCACGGTTGTTACTTCACTCTTCTAAAACAATTTATTTCACACTTAACGCAAATTTTTACCCGATATGTTGCCTACATTAAGTCAGTTTACAGTAAAGCTCGTCACTTTCGGCGTAGCTTTGCGGTAGAGTACTCTGCTGACATGCGGAAAACTCGGTTTCGATTGCCAAAGAAGCACGTATGTTTTTTGTCGTATAATGTGTTTCATATTTTTTTAATTTCATACAATAGTGGTCACGGACACCGGCAGTGGCGAACACATACGGCGCCGAAGTAGGTGCTTGTGATCTCATAAGAGGTTTTGCTGTGAAATTCAGCGACTTCAACAACCGTGCCCTTTTAGCTACGTCAGTGGCTAATAAATATATTTCCTTTGCATGAAGATAATAATCCAGCTCCCTTTGAACAGATAAGAATGTGCAACAAAGAACAGTGCAGTTCTCCTTTAGCATGAACACCACAAGCAAAGGAGCACTCAGCAGCTGGCAAAACATCTTTTACCAGTTTATCCAGTCATTGTAGCATTCCGATGGCTGTGATGGTATAACTGCAGACCTAGTGCACACATAGAGCTGATACACAGTCACCCGCACGCATCCATGCACCGCATTCAGAAAGGGCACGAAGACCAGTGGGACTCGCTTTGAAATTGACTGGCGATGAATTGCGCCAATGCAGCGGTGGCGTCGGAAAACACAAAATTGGCCTAAGCGTCAGCTTCTGCGCAATGCATGGGTGCTGGCGGTGCCTACGGCGTTGGAAAACAGTTGCTCACTGTCTGGTCCCATACGGACCATATATAGTTATTCTACTCAACGCGAGCCCGTCGCGCCATCTCGTCATTGATAACGAAAACGCGCTAAGGCTTCGAAGCTCTAAGAACTGCCACGTGATGTATGCTGTACACAAATGACTTGTCGTTAGAACTCCAAACAACGTATGTTTTGTGGCGTAGTGGTTAGCCCTGCGCGCTGAGAATCGCGAGCTTCCCGGTTGGATTCCGCGCCACAAAACTTGCTTTGTGGGTTTTGAAGACCGTGGTCTTTCTTGGGGTACTTCGACGCAGAAATTTTTGTTTGTCTATCTGTACGTTTGTCTGTTTGTCCACCGTAACAATAGCCCAAACGATACCCCAAACGGCGAACTCCATCCGTAGCGCCCATCAACATTGCTCAAGTTTCAGCGTTCATGCTTGTGCGATTACCCATTAAAAATGAATTATTGCGCATATCTGAGCCACCATAACAACACGTCAATATTTTGTATGGGTGTCTTTATACGAGAAAAGGCATACATAAGCAATTTTAAGGGCCGTAGCCTTTACTACGCTGCGCTGACAATGCAACGCCATGCTCAAAAAGACAAGTGTTTAAAAACGGTTTGCTAAGACGACACGGTGGTGGCACCGAACTGTCGTTTTGCGTTCTACGTCTTATCGCCTCCGAGACAGGCGCGCACGCCTTCCTTCATTTTCGAATATAGATAGCGCTCATGTCCAACGTGCCTCAATGCGCTCGTTCACATTCGCTGAACGGATCAAGACTCTCTAACGCAGCGCCCCCAGGATACAATTCACCAATTTCCTCGCGCAGAACATCAAATAAACGTTTTGTTCACTCTCTCCATACGCAAGACTGTCATCTTTCGACTACATTTGCAGTGAAACATGCAGATACGGGGCTGATTTTTTTCCTTTGCATCCTTTTAGTACATACTTTTCAACGTCACGTCCGTGACGAACGTACGTCCATGGAGCCGTGGTGAATCCCGGTGAAAGGTAACGCGTTACCGGTAAATGCGTTAATTGAAACGCGTTACCGCAAACACTGCTAACGCCGAACCCTGCATGAGGGACGCTGGGCCATACTGAATGAGGTTCAGAGTTGTTGTTGACGCACACGGATGGTAGTCAGTTAGTAAGGAGTTGCTCAATTCATGTTAAAACTGCAGGTTGTAGATTTAGTCGTCATAATTTTAGCAGTAGGCGTTGATGAGCAACTTTGTCGAATACTTTCGCTAACTGAAGAAAAATTACATCAGTTTGTATGTTGACATGTATATGTAGGTGTAGTTCGTGAAGAAAGGCAGCTAATTGTATTTCTTCAGAGAGCTCCTTGTGGAACCCATGCTGAAAATAGTGAAAAGAATTGTTAGCACCAAGGAAGTTATTTATATGAGTGTATATGACATGCTCCATGACCTTACAAGGTACAGATGTCATGGAAATGGCACGATAGTTTAGGGGTGAACTCTCGTTGCCTGCTTTGTAGACTGAAGCGACCTTGGCTATTTTTCACTCGTTCGAGAGGGCTCCAGATTACATTTAGTGGGAAAAGAACAATGATAAACATTCCGCAGATATCACTTTAGTGTTCCTTAGAGACTTCGATGAGATTTCATCGAAACCGGTAGATTATAGGTAATTGTTAGCAATTATGTTTGAAATGCCGTCTATTCGAAAGGTGATATGGAGCATTGCCGCCTCAAAAGGGGCAGGAAAGGTGGGACATTGTTCCTCAGATTATTTGGTGAACACAAAGAAAAACGTGGTGTTAAACGTGTTAGCAGTGTCCTTATGTAAAAGCATTTTACCCTGTTCGTTGGGCAAATATATAGTGCCGGTTGACTGTGCGTTGATGGTTTGCCAAAGTTTCTTACCATTTTTCCTGATAATCTTAGCCAGGTCGTAGCGAAAAAAGATGAACTTGCTTTGAGAGATTGCTGAAAGATAGGCACGTTTTGCTTCATAGTACTTTCCCAATAAGTGGTACAGTGGATTTAGTTTAGCGTGACGAAAAAGTTGCCTGTCTTGTTTTCAAGTTCTAGAGACTCGTGCCGGTTTCCTTTTATTATTCCACACTTGATTTCGACTTCTGCAGCGAAAAATTTAGTACTAAAGCCAGCAGACCTGAGTACACGGCAGTTAACCACGAGAGTCTACCAGGTGGTGGGCGTGGGACGGAATCTACTGCACGCTCCGCCATCCATGATGGGGGGACAAAGCTGTAGCCCCAGCATCCTGGGACTGCCTGAAGTTTAGCGGTAGCTACGAATGGTTATCAGGTCAGCCATTGTAATAGCTTCCTTTCGGGCGTCCACTCATCGCATGCCTAGGATTGCATAACTACAGGCTAAATGGAGGACGTGGTGAATCTTTGTATGTTATCTTTGAAGCGTCAGGGCTGTACGTGAACGGTAGTTCCACCGAGACGCGCTCAGTTATATCATACTGGTTAGATAATCGAACACGAACACTGGCCATTGAACTTACCGCCATTACGGCGTACTAGATAGAGGACAACTGACCGTTCTTGATTAAAGAGGCGGCCACGCCATGTAGCGGCCATTTCGGAAGCTCTTCTGTGTGTTAATGTAGTCACGACCGCCCCTTCCGGCTGAGCACCAGTTATGTTCGGTACAGTGCAGCGCCAGCGAAAGGCACATTCACTAAGAGGCGAGCAATGCATCTCATCATTTGCATGCAAAAAGAGCGGCTGCTTTGAGGGAGCGCTGCAAGCAGTTACATGCGTAAGCCACCGTGGCTAGGAATAGCGAGTCTTACCGAGCTTCGAGACAACGACAGCTGATGTGTATCTTGCCTGCTGGAGCGTCGGCGGGAAGTGAGCTTCGTGGGGCGAGCCGATCAGCCTATTCGTGGCACATTACAGCAGTGAAAGCTATTCCGCTGAAGCAGGGCTTGCACGGTCATGCTTCGTGTATGTCGCTCAGATAAAGCCTTGTTAGTAGCCTCTGTTCACTGGAAGTCCCCTTCAATACTCGTGGCAAAAGTTCATTTTTCTGCGCATCTGACGCGCCTTTTAGGATCGTAAACCAATATGAAATGTAATGCCGCGATGTTCAGGCATTTTACTTTTATATTCGTACTTAGTTCAAGCAAATCAGCTACGAGTTCTTTTTCCGTGAAGAGTTCAGCTTTATTTAGGTAACTGCTACCATAATAAATAGTGAGTTGCTATCAAAGACCATCGAAGCGAATTTTAACACTTTTTTGAAAGCTTAGAAATCAAGGGTTAGTATACGAAACATTCAGCCGTGTGTATTCTCTTTTTTAATGTTTTTATGTTGGTTGTAAAGAAACTGACTCAGAATTTGGTGAGGTCATCTAAGTAGTAGAGACTGTGAGCTTGTGTGTGTCGGCTAGGTATACGGCGCTGTGGTGGCATTTTCTCTACATCTATCCTCTCTTTTCTTGGTGCCCTGTCTTTCGTTCGCCCAACTTGGAATTTCGATGTGGCTGTCAGATCAAATTTGTTTAGGTGTGCCAAGTGGAGCCAGCTTTCTGGCCTATTGCGCCGGGTTTGGAGTTGATATTTTGCTGAATAGACCTATCGAGGCATCTCTGCATGACAGGGCCCCACGGATGGAGGAGGAAACACACACGCACACACACGCACACACACACACACACACACACACACACACACACACACACACACACACACACACACACACACACACACACACACTAGTTACAGGATGATTGATGTTGAAATGACAACATCGCATACACACAGCAGCGCTCATTTTCGCCGAAATATGAGGATAATAAAACACGTTATCAGGCTAGTTGCTTCGTACTATGCAAAATGTAATAACACAACACGATGAATACAGAGGTACGAAAAAGAGTGCCTTCTACAATACGCTTTGTATTGCATCTCTCATGTTCTTTGCCTTTTGTGCCAGTATTGCCCTTTGTACAGTATAAAGATAATTTATTGGTTTCGTGTTTCCAGGAGTAGATGAAGCCTTAGGTATGCGTTGGTATTTTTCCTGCTTCCTTGTGGATTAGCGTCCACAACAACATTGCTTACACTCACAAGATGCAATTTGAATTAGTTTCATGCACATCACGCAACAATAGCCTGTTAAAACTCGTATGTACTACATTTTAGAAGACGCCATGTGCAGTTAGATGGGAGCACAAACAGTGACGTCCCCAGTGACACTGAGAGGCCTGCCGTGACGGAACTTTGCAGTACAAGTAATTCGCAATTTTCTGAAGCTGTTCGTTCCAATATTAAATACTAATGACAGTAAAATGTCCACCTTGTTTTCTGTAATTTCATTTTCGTCTTCTCAAGCATCAAATATTAAATCACGACCTCCACTACAGCGGTTCCAGCGGCTTCTAAAACTGTTTTTGTTTATATTCTCTGCCAGACTTACATCACGTGTTTAAAGACAATTTAGGCAGAATGCTGTCTATCAAAGAAGCCAACGGCAAGACGTTTCGGCTCGCGTATGAGAGCCTTGGTAAATCAAATGTCTTAATTGTGTTTTGTTTTCATCGTAGTCAGCATTTTGTTTTAATTGTTTTATGTCTATTACTGGCGTGATTAATTTCTGTCCTACGATTGGTTCCACATAGCGTGTTAATATGTATGAAGCAAAGGTGTGCAAATATACGAACTGTTTTTTTTTTCTTAGACACAATTTTAATCAGAACTAAGAGATGAAACTGTCGAGGAAAGTGTCGGGGATGTTATTAGTAGTAAACGGAAAGTAAATGAGGAGAAAAAAGTGGAGGGAAAGGTCATTTTCAGTGGACAGAGACCGAGCCTGCGACCTCCGAATGACGCGTCCGACGCCATATACCAACTGAGCTACCACGGCGGCTATCCCTTCTTCCATATTATGGGGTATATATGTTCCTTTAAACATGGTTTATTTCACGCTAAATGTCTCAACCAGCTTGAACAGGTGCTCGAATGTATTCGAAAATATTGTACTGATTCACTACATTGAAAACAGTTCTGTAATGTCTCAGAGAAAAAAATTTGTTTGCAATGTGGGTGCCTTCCGAACTTCCCAAACGTCATCTGGGTGTTGTTTGTGAGAAAATTGATTTTAAAAGTTACACTTCTTCTTTCTATAACAACTTTAGTTGACATATTAAGTATATGTGTTTATGTAAAGCGTTTCAATATGAGTAAAATTAGCGCAATTTAGCTCTATAAGCATGCTCTATATACCTGCTGAGCATGACTGCTCCATATGTATTTAAGAATTTTGTCTAAACGTTATATGTTTGAACTTATTCTATGACAATACTACGCTCTGTGAGATTATATTAAAAATAATACTTACTCCACAGAAGGCAGACTATGCGTAAAAAATATTTAAACGCCCTTCAAATTGCGACCCTATACAAGAAAAGTCACGAATTTCAAAAAATTGCCAGAATAGACGACCTCCACCGCAGGACAAGTCGCCACCCCCTGGCTTCATCGTCATCAGGAAAGCCCTCCATCGCCGGGTAACACCACACGGTGTGCTCACTCAAAGCTTTCTTGAAACGTTCGCAACTTTGCCGGCCGCGCGAGTGTGTTGCAAATAAAAACATGGCCCCGTATCTCCATGTCACGCTGCAAATATCATCGAAAGACAATATTGTTGCGTCTGGAGAGAGTGAACAAAACGTTTATTTGGTGTTCTGCGCCAGAAAATTGGTGAATGATATTCTGGAGGCGCTGCGTTAGAGGTTCCAGCGTGCAGTGGAGGCGAACGAGCGCATCAAGTCACGTCATACGTGAGACATGAGCACTATTTGGCAGTTATCTTAGAAAACGAAGCGCACGTCGTGCGCGCCCGTCTAGGAGGTGATAAGGTGTAGAACGCAAAGCGACGGGTAGGTGCCACCACCGTCTTAGCAAAGCGGTGGAACCACTTGCCTTTCCGTGCAAGCATTGCATTATCAGCACAGCGTGATGAACGCTACGGTCCTTAGAATTATTTGAGTATGCCTTCTCGAGTACAAAGACACACATACAGAATATTGACGTGTTGTTGTGGTGCTTGAAATATGCGCAATAATTGCTTTTTAATTGGCAATCACACCAGTATAAACGCTAATCCTTGAGCAATAATGGTGGACGCCGCGGATGGGGCCGCACGTTTGGAGTATCGTTTGGGGTATCGTTTGGCGTCGTTCGAAGTATCATTAAGGGCGGACAAACAGACAAGTGTACAAAGAGACGGACCAAAATTTTTGCGTCGAAGGTCCCGAAGAAAGAATATCATCTTTAAGAAGGAAGAAGGGGCGACGGGCACGAGTAACAGCCATGGGCGCTGGCTCGGGCAGTTGTTTCGTTGACCTTCGATGTAGCGAGACGTTCGGGTTCGTGTCTCCTTCTTCGTTTCTCATAATTGCTTCATTAATTTCTAGTATCCGTATAATATGTGGTCATTGAAAGACTTCGCGATTGATAAATTGGAAGTAAATTAGCATTGAACACATCATGTTGAGTCCGTCGATTGTAAACGTCAATCCCTGAACCATTGGACACTTTGTTTTCTTAGGTGTTTCAAAACGAAGACGAAACTCCCCCTTCCCTCGTTTTTTTTTCCTAATAGATTTGATTTGTACTTTGCAACCCATTTCCGTGGTGTGCAGAGAAATACACCACGAGATACAGATAAAGAACTAAAAGGGAGAAAGGCAGCTGGGTAAGACAGAATTGTAGCATCCAGTTTGCTACCTTGCATTAAGAGGAGGGGAAAGAAAAAATGGAAAAAAAGGAATTATGCTTTGCAGTACCAAACCCTATAATGAATGAAGGCTAAGCCGTTCACTGCAGGCTTGAAATTTTTGATTGACTTCCTACGAGTCACACTACTGTCTGCATATAAGCTTCATGGCGCTGCTGCATCTCGACTCCAGCGATACACTGTTGTAATTCCATTTCACTCAAACCTGAATCTATTGCTCTTCTTACAATATTGTCTACACGCGTTCATGGTGTCCTCGGGCAGCGGGTGAGTACTTGACCTGTTTTTGTTTTTTGCGCAGTCAGTAGGGTGACAGAAGGAACGGTACAAAGCGAGGCGTTGCGCACGCGATGAGGAGTTGATGCAACGTGCGTCGCGGCCTGCTTAAGGAAGCAAGAAGGGCAGGTAGTAATGACAGCCTCTCATCTACCACTAGGAGATCTTGTGGCTGAGGTCAGCCGACGGAGTGAATGAGCCACTGCTGAAGTCAAAGCGACAAGGCTCCTTCTTCTGTACTCTGGTGCCGCGGTCTTTGTTTCCGGGAGCGCGATTGTCCAAATGATTTGCACCAACCGGACTCCCACCCGCATGCGGAATTGCAGATGGCTAGAGAGAAGGCACGGCTGTGACTGATGCCTGTCTGCAGGCACACCCTATCGCGGCCATTTCACCACTTACCCAGTGCTCGCTGTTTTATGATGCAATAAGGATTCTCGATGTTACTTTTGCGGGGCGAAACTTCGCGCAAGCGTCAAAGTGCTTTTATTTGGGCAAATATAGTATGTATGTATGTATGTATGTATGTATGTATGTATGTATGTATGTATGTATGTATGTATGTATGTATGTATGTGTGTGTGTGTATGTATGTATGTATGTATGTATGTATGTATGTATGTATGTATGTATGTATGTATGTATGTATGTATGTATGTATGTATGTATGTATGTATGTATGTGTGTGTGTATGTATGTATGTATGTATGTATGTATGTATGTATGTATGTATGTACGTATGTATGTATGTATGTATGTATGTGTGTATGTATGTGTATGTATGTATGTATGTATGTAGTGACAATACTACATAAGACAAAAGCGTACACTTTGGTAAGCCCATTGCTCTGAAACAGCATGAATGAAGGTTGGGCGAGTTGGTTCAGTTTTATTGCTTGAAAAGGCACCGGAATATATCAGAAAAAACTGCAGATCTCTGTGTGAAAGGATCACAGCGGTTTGCAGGCCCCAAGTGAAGACTCAGAAGGAAATGAGTGAGACCTTTCACATAAATCCAAGAAGGTTCGAGGTGCATAAACAATTCCTGTCCACATGAAAAAGAGATAAGGTTCCTGCAGCGACACGTGCTAGGAGATGATGCGTTAAATAACTGTCTAATATCGGGCTTCATTACGGGTATTACTATAAAATTGCATTCTCTAAATGTGCTTTCCGAATAAAATATTTCAGTTGTTAGCGCCTCGTCCGTTGTTTAGCGCCTCTCTTTTGCGACTGCCTTTCGCACATTCCCAAGCACTGAAGCCTTGAAACTCCTAGCTATAGCAGCTTGCCCCTTTGGCAAACATAGCCGCTGCTGCAGGGAAAGTGACCGTCGTGTGGTCGATGGCTTGAACGCAAACTGCGGTGAGAGCACAAGACATAAAAACCTCCAACCACAAAAGATAAGCGCGCGAGCAGTAACACCACGCTGTGAATGCCACAGTACAGGACGGATGCGCGCATGCGGACTTCTGCGATGTACGAGCTTGACGACGACTTTTAAAGGGGAACTCCAGCTTTTTTTTTTGATATTCACCGATTTCAATATTACTTGGAAGGTGTGTTCTCTTCGGTATCATAGTGATTTGTGCCAAATTATACAACTGTAACTCATTTCTTTTTTAAGAAAACAAATTTCAAAATTGGTAGCTGATTCTGAACTGACACTTGTAAACGCAGTCACCCTGTGTATGTGACGTAACGGCGAACTATTCATTGAAAACCCCGCCTTTCCTATCAGACGGATGCAGCGCGCGCTTTCTTCTACGAGCCGATGACAGTGCGATGACAGTTCAGTTTTGTCAGCTGCACACAGCGTGTTAATCGTCATTGCCGTCGGGTCTTACAGTATATTGAGCTACGCAGAAATCGATTCGGGGCATGTCAGATGTATCCCGCGCCAGTGGGTCGAAATCAAGAGGCGAGGCTGCAGCGCTCATATAGCTGCAACGACCATCGCAGAACTTGTCACTGGTATGTTCAGTGAGCTGGTATAGCTTGATTCTACGTCGGATGACACCACCGACGTGCTTTCGCGCGTCGCAAAAGGCACGTGAGCTATGCTTACGCCCTGGCCAGCCATTGCGGGGTGTAGCAGAACTCGTGACGTCATCGGCAACTGATTCTCGGGACGTCGTTTCGGCGAATGACTAGTTGCGCAAGTTGGTACTGATGTATAATATACTGCGCAAAAACAATGGACGGAAATATGAAGTAGAGAAAAAGGATAGACAAGCGTCATCCCGAGGTTCAGAGCAGCTTTGGCAACTAAGTGACAGACTTAAAAAAGCAGGATTTCCTGATCACCTGCTCTCGGGCGTAGCAGGATCACTGCAGAATGCATTGAAGCAGGATAAGAATGCACGGCACGCATCTCAGGAGAAGCCAAAGCCTGGAGTGTCTGCCATTCCCTATGTGCACAAACATTACGTCATTCCGTACCCACGATAAATGACGGAGCAGCTCCTTGTTTCAGTTGCGACGGGTCGTTTATTGCTTAATTAAAATTATATACAAGTGCCGGGGCAGAATCAGCCACCCTAGCTTTTGCAGGACTGTCAATACTATGTGAAAACAGCAGTATCTCAGTATGGTCGAAAATGCAGCTAAGTTCCACTTTAAGGCATGCCCTTGGCGCCCATCTTGTGAGAGATGGCTGAAGCACTTTAAATATCTGCGGGCTGTCAGTAGTAAATGGCGTATCCAAAGTATATGTAAACTGGTAGCTTAACTTGCGTAGAAGCCCATCGATCCAATAGTCGGTGGCTCGTTGCCACCATCACCATCTACGTTAGGAGAGGACAACATACAACAAAAAATAATAAAATAATAAAACGACGTCACAACCGGAAGCGGTAGCGACGTCACGCATTTGCCCTATATCGCGCGAGCTTGCTTTTATCCTAATTGCTGACCTGACACGTGCCTTTATTTATAAGCAATTTTATTGCGGTATATTAATGTCTCGCTAATTGCGTGCGATTGTGAAAAGAAACAAAAATAACAAAGATTGGAAAAGCAAAGTTGTTTTATTGGCCAAATGACGTACTTGCGATATGCACGAGAAACTTCGCAGAGGCCATTGTGAGACAACTGTTCACGAGCACAATAGCATAGTAGTTCCGAAACTCACGTTTCTCAATCATTCAAAATTACTGCAGCGAGACAGCAGCTTTCTTAGCATTTTTTTCTGAGAACATGACTAATCTGCAGCGGTCGACGTAGTTCCCTGACAATTACGGACTTTGATTTTTTGACGTAGAGCTAATGTTTCTACCATAACACGTGTGCTGGCAATACACTCCCCGCTTCAAGAAAGCTCTGTTACCTTTTAGTTCAGCGCACTCCAAGCTTATTATGAGAGGAATTGCCAAAGCACGTATGAGGGCATCATTGCCAAGGTCTTGTCATCACAAGGTTCAGAGCAGTTTTGGTAACTAAGTAACAGACTTAAGGAAGCAGGCTTTCCTGAGCACCTGCTCTCTGGCATAGCAGAATCATTTCAGAATGCATTAATGCAGGGCAAGAATGCCCGGCACGCATCTCAGAACGAGCCAAAGCCGAAAGTGTCTGCCATTCCTTATGTGCACACAGTTTCACACTGCTTAAAAAGAATCGTTGAAAAAACTGGGGTAAAAGTTGTCTTCATGGCAAAAAAAAAAAGCTGGGCTCTCTTTGTGAAAGATTTAACTACGAAGGATCTTTTAGTGTCAAGAGCAATACGAATCACGGGAAGATGTTTGTAGAATGTATATAGGTGTTGTGCATCTGGTTTATTTATCATGAGGTCGGTACTACGTCGGTCAGACGGGGCGCTGTCTGAACGATCGCCTTAGGGAGCACGCAAACCTTATGCGCGGATCAGTTGGCAGCCACTTGGCAAGTCAGTGTGCGAATCGTGGGTGCAACCCGAAGTTTTATGAATGCCAAGTAATGGCAAGATATAAGGACGAGAGGGCACGTGAAATATATGAAGCTTTTTTTTTTATTCACCAAGCAGGAACTGAGTGTGTAAGTGCGCCATTCGTCACTCTGTATGATAATGAATACAAGTATATTTTCAGTTAAGGTGTCCTTTTAAGATTGGAATAAGGTGGTTTGGCGCACGCACCATCATTCTCCCTTTCTTCTGTATGTGATCTCCACGCCCTCTTGACTGTATATATATTCCCGCTATCTGCGCAATAAAATTAGTTGTAAGTGTGCGGTCTGTCCTATCTAGCTCTCTGCTCTTTCTTCCTTCTGAAACCTTCCCTGCGCACTAAGGAAGTATATTTCTTCAAAAAGTGCAATACCAACCAGCCCTAGTATAGCCACTTTTTTTCATTGCATTAGTTCGGCGTGGCTGTACATTACTGCACTTGAAACAGCATTGCGGCCAAACACTGAAAACACATTTCACTGAGTATGGTGAGCGCTTCAAGTACTTCAAATAGGCTGTTATTACTTTTTATTATTGCCTTTTTTCCTCAGTATCTCCTTTCTCCTGCCCTTTATTCTTTCGACTTCTACTTAATCATATATGAGGCACTCCAGTATTACTTGTCTGGTTTAGTTCGTTACAAACTACAGATGGTCGAAATTTCCGGAGCCCCTCACTACGGCGTCTCTCATAATCATATGGTGGTTTTGAGACGTTAAACCTCACTTATTAATAATAATAATAATAATAATAATAAATTCACATAAAAAACAGCGCCAAAAACGAGAGACAAGAAAAAAAAGGAGACAGACAGCGGCACTGAACTTACAACAAGATTTATTTGCCAGAACCGCACAATATATACTTGGGCAGCTTCTAACAAAAAAAGAAAATACAAAACAAACAATACAGAATCCACCTAACAACCACATAGTCATCTTCACAACGCACCATGAGCAGCACGTGTGCTAACGTGCCGAAGGAAATCTATTTCTTTTAATGATAGCGCAATCGAAGGCCTGCTGACACAAGCACTGCCCAGCCTTTCTATTTCTGAAGCCTCATAAATTTCACGTATCAACTGGTCCCGACGCCGCCTGATGACGGTACAAAGCTGAAAATCAGGGACACAGCCGCAGTCTCGGCAATGAATGCCGAGATGGCCCGAAACTGTAGAGGAGACGTTGTGAGCGTGCTCTTTCAGCCGCTCATTTCAGCCGAGACTGCGGCTGTGTCCCTGATTTTCAGCTTTGTACCGTCATCAGGCGGCATCGGGACCAGTTGATACGTGAAATTTATGAGGCTTCAGAAATAGAAAGGCTGGGCAGTGCTTGTGTCAGCAGGCCTTCGATTGCGCTATCATTAAAGAAATAGATTTCCTTCGGCACGTTAGCACACGTGCTGCTCATGGTGCGTTGTGAAGATGACTATGTGGTTGTTAGGTGGATTCTGTATTGTTTGTTTTGTATTTTCTTTTTTTGTTAGAAGCTGCCCAAGTATATATTGTGCGGTTCTGGCAAATAAATCTTGTTGTAAGTTCAGTGCCGCTGTCTGTCTCCTTTTTTTTTCTTGTCTCTCGTTTTTGGCGCTGTTTTTTATGTGAATCATGTCGTACCAACTCGCCCAAGCAACCACGTTAGCTAATAATAATAAAGCTTAGTTTGTTATGGGTAGGCAAAGTGAACAGTGAGCATTACATTTTCAACGCACGCAAATATATAGAAACTAGAATCTAAGTGTTAGTAAGGCAATCAGCCCTAATTAGCTATAAAGTAGGACATATCGTTCGAATTACTTCAGAAAAGGAGCAATTATTATCAGTCACAAAAATTAACCAAATGTATTTTTCGACTTACTTTTAATTCATCAGAAACTTATTATTTGAATTTATTTATTTGAATGTAAAAGCCAGTATGACGGCAAAATGCACCCTTTGCGAGTTTTCGATACTCTGAACAGGACGTACGTACCTCTGGCGCCAGGAGAGTCATGACTTGTTGTTTATTAGTGGTTAATTAAGCCCTTGAACCGAATGTGGTACACATGAAGAAATAAAAATGTGTTGTTTTCTGAATGCTGCTTTTTGTTTTGATCATATCACCACAATTACCCCCCTTTTCTCGACCTTCTACAATGTAAACCAGATTTTGAACAAACGCAATGACTGACACGGGAAAATTTAGGCAAAAACAAAATTTAAAAAACTGCCTAAAGAAGACGTAACTCGGTACGCAATACGCTTAGAGAAACCTTAGAATAGCTTTTTTTTTTTGCATTCCCCTACACTTCCCGTTGAGCTCGCCAACAAAAGCGAATCCCCGTCCGGTCTCCTGACGTGCCTCGCCCCCAAAAAAGCCGATGCCGCTTACACGGAGGCACTCCGCTTTGCAGACGTTGTTCCGGCTCGTCTATTGAACGGAGCACACAGCGTGGCATTCTGGGTGAAGCCAATACATCCGCCGGCTGCAATCTTGACAGAGAGTACGGGGCGGCTCGGTTTCATCTGGGAGCAGCCACCGAGGCGATCACCTTTTAACGGACGCCCCACAACAGTCGGGCGAGCGAGCCGGGCACACGTGGCCGCATGCAGCTCGAGGCGTGGGGCTGGTGCTACAGGGACGGCATGAGTGGTGTCCGCATACACGTGCACTTGGTCGAGTCTGACTGTTCGACAGTTGGCATACTCTTTGAGTTTGCCGCGCATGTGAGAACGTAGGCAGTTCTGTTCGGTGCCCTTGCGGTGTTCGGGTGCGACAGTGCGAAAAGAAGGACACACTTGAAAGGATGCTTGCGGAGACGTGAAATCGAATTGAGCACTCGAGAAAGAGACATGAGCATTCTGATCTCGGTCGAATAAGCTGGTTCATGCAGTGGGGAGGGTTTCAGTATAGAGAAAACGAAAAACAATAGAAAACAGAGTTAGGGCAAAATGTGGGGTGGGAGGAAGGGGGTAGTTGTAGAGTTGTAGAGGTAAATTCCAGGATCAATAAGCACTCGAGTGGTTGTATTTCATCCAATCGCTGAAAGTTATGAGAGTTTGAACGCGTGACGTTTCAAAATAGGATCGATGGTTGCGCGCAAATCAGAACGGCAGATATTTGTGGCACGTATCACAGATTTGTAGCGCGTTCCTTCGCTTTGCGAATCACCTTGTGGGGCTTCTGCTTTGCCCATGTCGGACTTGGCTATGCTTTGACCCTAGACGCCAACTACCCAAACCTTTAGGATACAGTTTTGACCAACACTGCGTGAAACTGACCCTATGTCCGGGGGCATCAAAGTTACTTTCATCGGCGCATGAAATATTGTCAGAATGTTTGGCTCTCAAGGGAGGCCACACATTTTGTACACTGCTCGTGAGATGTCCTTTTGGTAGTTCGCAAGCACAGTGTGCCAAGCATGCATGCGTTGGTTCTCAAACATCACACCCCACAATGATTCTTGCACAGATCCGTTGCTTGGGCATATAAAAAAAAAACGTTAAGGCAGCCTCCTCTTAGTGGCGCCAAACCTCAAGCAAGTGTGCAGCTGAGCAGCCTTCTTTGTTCCTCCTTCGGTTTTTCTCTTTCTGACCCCCATTTTTTGCTTTATTGTTCTCTTGTACAGTTTTTTCTCTGTCTTTCTTTCTTGATGTCTACTTTTCTTTCTTATTTTGTGTTATTTGTCTCTGTATTTCCCACTTGCTTCCTCTTTCAGTCTTTATACATGGTTTGTGTTGTCGTGTTTCTTAGTCACAGTAGTAATGTCCGAAGTTAAAATCATCCTCAAAGCGCTCGAAGAACATGAGCAAGAAGACTTTTTCTTGGTGTGAGTGCGCGCTAAATGTGCTATAGCTGGCTATGCTACATGCGCTTTGGCCTGCACTACGACAAGCGACGAAGACAGCATACAATAACAGCGTGCCACAGCGTACGACAACTTGGCACCCAAAAGTTCTTTGGGCTTAGCGCACTCTCACTTTTGAGGAAGGAGCCGCCTATAGGGGTCAATCGAGATTGTAGCCATTGTTTTCTACACCATGAAGGCCTGCTTATAATTTTTTATCCCACCTCTTAATGCATGCTGAGGTACACGTTTCGGGACTTCAGTGAAGTTTTCCATAGTATAGCATAGCATTGCATAGCATAGCATACCATACCATAGCATAGTATACCATACCATACCATACCATACCATACCATACCATACCATACCATACTCAACCAGCAAGAGTGTGCAGCACAATAACGATGCACAACTGAAGGCGATGGGCAAATAAGCATTCCATTTCACATAGTCCGCATTCGTGAACGGCTCACAACATATCAGATTGGTATTAGGAACACAATTTCGCGCAAATATTGATTTCTGACATTATTAGCGAAAGTGACCAGTCAGTGAAGAACAGTTCCTTACCAAAAGACATTCAGCAAGAGGGAGGGTGGGGGGGTGAGGTGAATTCAAGATGTGTTTTCCTCAAAAGTGTAGGCAGCGATACGCTCCAATGGTACGTTAGTGTTACGATTGGCAGGTGCGCATACCGAGGAATACTTCGAGGTCCACCGCTCCCCCATACTATATTGTGCATGTGCCAAACGTTCTAAAGCACCTTAACAGTTCTTCAAAAATAAACCCTTGCGGGGTTATATTTCCTTGCAAAAGTAGGATGTAGGATGCATAAAGTTTAACGTCCCAAAACCACCATATGATTGTATGAGAGACGCCGTAGTGGAGGGCTCCGGAAATTTAGACCACCTGCGGTTCTTTAACGGGCACCCAAATCTGAGCACACAGACCTGCAGCATTGTCGCCTTCTTGAAAAATGCAACTGCCACAGCAGGGATTTGATCCCGCAATCTGCACGTCAGCAGCCAAGTACCTTAGCCACAAGGAATAAACCGAACTGGGGTACATGATTTTTTTAAACACTGTACACACACACACACACACACACACACACACACACACACACACACACACACACACACACACACACACACACATACATATATATATATATATATATATATATATATATATATATATATATATATATATATATATATCCCGATGAAGGCCAGACTCTAGGCCGAAACGTCGAAATAAACCACGTTGTGACCGCTCACGGAGGATCTACTGGACTATATATATATATATATATATATATATATATATATATATATATATATATATATATATATATATATATATATATACGTGCAGTTATGTCTGATAACGTAGCTGTAACAGTCAAAGATGCTTTTAGTTTGACCAATACCCCACCGGCATCTGCGTTACGCGTACGAGAAATAATTGTTTTCGTACAGCAGTATTTGCTTGAACAAGTTGGTGACTGGTGCTGTAAAGTGCGGATGAAGACAAGGAACACTCGGTAAACGCTGTGAATTTTCTGTTCTTTATTGCTGCACAGGCTGTTTGCCTTTACTGCATAATACTAGGCGTGCATGTTCTATGTATTTGCCTGGAAGTAATGTCTAGTGTATAACTTGAAGCAATATCTTGCGGAATTCCTCATCGCGTCTCCAGGTGGCTACGCTCTTGTAGTGGTAGTGGGCTTTCTGTTGGCGACGGCAGCATTCCAATTGCAAACTTGTACTTGTCTGCACGATTGTGTTATGCATTTTTCTCAATCACTGGAACTGATCATACATATATACGTACTCTTAGCATGCGGTTGTACAGCGATTATAGTTGCACGTTGAGATGACAGCCACATTTAGAGTCACCCAAGTCCGAAGGCTGCTAAGAGCATCTTCCTCCACACAAAACGTACATGGGAAGGAGCAGACACACACTGGAGAGAGAGCCTGCGTGGCCTTCCTTATGAGGGTTAGTTACGGGCGCGAAAGGAGGCAAGTCGTTGAAGTGGGAGAGAAATGAACAGAAAGTGTGCATTTTTTGTTGGCATTTCTATGAGCCATAAAATTTCTGCTTCAGTCGAATGAACATCACCAAAATCCTACGAGTAAACTGAGAGCTCAGTGAGGTAAAGACAGTATTACCGTAAATTGTAGTGGCGTATATACGCTAATGCCCTAATGTTATATGAGCCTTGAGGATTTTTCCCAACATCACCCGGCGTGCCTTTATTCGGTTGCGCTCGTCCAATCTTCATAATCCGCGCTGCAGACATAAAAATTAGTGCTCACTGACCACAGCAGTCGACCTTCTCCCGGTCAAGTGGGCCACCGCTTTTCAGCCGAACTTTATTTCACTTTGCGGCGGTCAAGGAGCCAACCTCCTTGTCCGCGTCGCATTCGCAAGCTAACTCTCTTTTTTCACACCTTCGCACGGTGTTGCGAGATGTGCGATTTCATTGTTCTGAGAAGTCGCAATGGAGACGTCGCGACCTTTAATAGAAGACGCGAGAAACAGCGTCCTGGTACAGGGGTTAATAGGTTTACAAATATTCATCATTAGAACACTCTTGCATAACTGTGTCTCAGGTGCTTCTGCGTTAGCCTCGGCCACAAATGTTACATGAATTACGCACTTCACCTTTCGTTCGAGAGCGAATATCCTGCCACTGACGTGCAGTTGACACTTCAAAGCAGCAGGTACTGAGGAATTGCGTTACTCAAAACTGCCGGGAGGTATTAGTTTATCAGATGAAGTTCCTAATTAGAGCAGCACTTCATTGTAGTTTTGTATATGCGACGTTACACAGGAAGTCTCCATTTGGAACATAAGCTTTCAAAAACTGTGTGTTACCTTAAAGAACAGATATACGTAATGATTCAGGTGCCACCCATTTATTATAATGCACGCGCACCTCTTCTTTGTCAGCGTCTCCTACCACCGCCTTGTTCATACGTTACACTCTTCTCCCTCCCCTCGAGAAAGTCTCAGTTGAGAAGGCACAAAATAACGTCGTGGTTTGCTAACATAAACAATGTCCGAGTTTCAACCTATGGGCAACACGAGTTTCTACTTAAGAGATCTCATAGTTTCCTGGTGAGACTTTGCGTAGAATCTTGTAGGGACGTTCTAAGATGGTTGTCGGAATGCCGTGGTGTCTCGTAAAGGACAATGTCACCAACTTCGAAATAAATTGGAAAAAAATTTATCATACATGCTTTTCTTTGTTTATTGAAGTAGGTGATAGAATGATTAACAGCAGTTTTCCACGCTTCTTTCACCATTTGTTCTCGCTGTGTCAGTAACAGTTGGATAAGGTGGAATTCCATACATCAGGAAGAGGACGGTGCGTAGCCAGTAACTTCGTGAGAGCTTTTGTTGTATTCCTCTGTTACCTCCGACAGTAGTTCAGTCGGACACTACAGTGGCTCGTCATTGGTCTTGTACTTAAGTCTAGTTACGATGCTCTGCTTTGTCCCCTCATTCATACCATTTCATTGCGGATGATGCGATGAGGCGAAGAGTTGGTGTATTCGGTTATGTTTTCGAAAGTGTTTGAATTTTTCTTCAATGAATCCTGTTCCGCAATCTGAAAAGAACTTCCACTGTTTTCCAGCAGCAAAAATGGTTTTAAGCATGACATGAACGCGTCACTGTTCGTACATTTATGGTAGAGTTACTGTATACGCTACCAGTAGGTAGCAAAGTTGCGCCGCTGTTTTCTGGGCGCCACTCACTCGGCTTTTGAAAATTTCAGCTACGCTATCGGTCGAGCGTCATCACGTGGGCATAGGTGGTTCATTTGCAAGGCCGGAAAGCCAACACTACGCAGGCGATGCCGACAACGCCGATGCTCCACAGAATCTGTGCAGCTCAATCATGGTTTATATTGTTAATCTCGCCACGCCTTTTCGGGTACTGTAGCCACGTTGCTCCTGCGTGGCGAGGAATGTGGTAGCAAGTACAATCTGTGCTGAATTGTATTACATACTGCCCTTGAGATTAGAAGTGGGTGCAGCGGGTGTTACTATAAAAAAGATTATCAGTAAGGAAAGAATAAACGCTTGGCCTATTTCATAAACCCCGGCACTGCAAAACTTTAGTATTACCCTCAGATGCAGGGAATACATTATATGCACAGTTAGCGTGTGTTGGCTGCATACGTCCGAATCGCTCTGACGGGTAAAACGCTAAAATAAAGGAAGAAGTTAAACTGGAAATATTCAAATCGGCAACGTGTTGCAGATAGCACGTAAATATAATGCAGTTTTCAAGCATTGATCGAAAGGAATGTTGGAAGCGATAAGGCTGTTGAACAACGATTCACATCAGCTCTTCTCAGCCACGATTGTAATGCGAGCGTAACACGCGGGCCGCGCGTTACACAGATACCACATGACTATTCTCGATCGCTATCCAGCTCTACTCAGCTTAAAACTACGAAACTACTGCTGGCTTTCTCACACTGGTAACAAATGAGCCTTATGGGACTAAAAATGCGTCCCTAATTACATCTTTCATAAACAAATACTGGAAAAATAGTTTCACATCACTCTGTAAATGGGAAAAACACGGAAAAGAAGACGAAGCTAACGTGTAACCAGCTATGAGTATATATTTCTAACTAGTTCAACGGGCCCCGCCGCGGTGGTCTAGTGGCTAAGGTACTCGGCTGCTGACCCGCAGGTCGCGGGTTCACATCCCGGCTGCGGCGGCTGCATTTCCGATGGAGGCGGAAATGTTGTAGGCCCGTGTACTCAAATTTGGGTGCACGTTAAAGAACCCCAGGTGGTCAAAATTTCCGGAGCCCTCCACTACGGCGTCTCTCATAATCATATGGTGGTTTTGGGACGTTAAACCCCACACATCAACTAGTTCAACGAGCAGACGCACTTTCTTTCATTATTACATAAAAAACGTAATCATAAAATGAAGACTTGCAGGCGTGACTGAAGCAACCAAGTTTTCCTTGTACCGCCATAAAAAGTTGAAAGAAAGCAAAATAAAAAGTCACAGCTTTGCCATAAACGCGAAGCAATAAACGCGATAGCAACAAATTGGAAGGTCACGCGCAGAATGTCAAATACATCGAAACGATTCCTGCGTTTCACAAATGACACACGAAACGTACTCACGGGTACAGATGAACGCGAATAAGCGCCTCAGTTGTTACTTTGCTGTGTATGAAAAGTGTGCCTTTTCCGCAAATGGAGACTGTGCAAAGATTGCAGTGACCTTTGCGCTCGTTTACTACAACAGAATCGTTCTGGTGAAAGTCCAAAGCCAGCCAAGACGTATAATTTTCCCCACCGCGAGAAAAGGGCACGCGAGTGAGCGTCCACCTTCATCCTCTCCATGGGGCAAAGTACCCGTAGGAGATGAGAGCGCGTGCCGCCATGTCGTGATGATGTGGTGACTCGCACTTATCGCGCCATCTTGCTGGTAATGCCGCAAACACGATAGTTCCCCACCAAGATGCTCGTCACCAGCAGTAAGTTGTAGATATAGTGTGCTATTTGAACGTTCAAAGACGTGCTCTTTGGTGGCTCAGTGGTTAACGTCGCGCACTCACGTTACAGAGGTTCGACCTTCGATTATTTTTCTGGAATATTTTGTCTTGCATTTTCATATACATAGGTACAGTGAGTGCATAATTTTAGAGACCACGGGAGCGCGTGCCGAGGCGCGTCGCTGCGCCTTCTGGAGGCTGCACGGCTCTGTCCGGGAGCGCGTACTGCGCACGCTCGTCCCATATCACCTGCAGCCTGCCCTTTCGCTCGTTTCAACGGCACGCATCTCGAAACGATGCGGACGGCGCAAGGTGCCACTTCTGCAGTTCTTGTGCAAGCACCGGTACTCTCGAGCGATAATATAGCAGCGAAAATGCCTCTAATGTAATAGCATGGCTCAAGCGCGCCATGCAATACGCCTTCTTCTTTGATGCAGCGCGGAAAACATGCAGTTTCTTAGCTTTTCTCAAACGTAGTTGCGTGATATGCTCATCTTGCAGTGATAAATTTTGTGCTCTGTCTCAGACACGTTATGCCAGCTCCATTTCTTGGTGCGAATATCGCGCATGCAGTGGTATGCAGTAAACCATTGAATATCGCGCGTCCAGAATGAATGGCCAGGAAACGCGTTAAATAAACAGTTTATTCTGATAAGCCAGAAAAAAAAGAAAACGATAGCTATAGCTGCTCTCCAGGAAAGATCACTACTTTGAGTATTTAATCAAACGGCGGCAATCACTTGCGCCACACGAGATGGCATCGAATTGTAAAGCGCGGCCACGATCTCGGGGCGTGAACGAAGTTCTTCCCACTCCTCCTGTATGGCCGCGAATAGGGTCTCCTTCGTTGAACTTCCAAGATTTCGCGCCGCAAGTCGGCGTTTCACGAGACCGCAGACGTTTTCAATGGGGTTCAGGTCCGCTCCTACAGGTGGCCTTTCCAATGTGTGAACAACAAGGCCCTCAAGCAAAGATTTCACACTGCGAGCAGTGTGAATCGGGCTCCTGTCATGCTGGTACAACCACCCTTGAACAGCCCATTCAAGACATAAGGAAGCAATTCTCTCTCTATTATAAGGGAGTACATGGAGGCTGAAAGGTTCCCATCGATAAGAACCAGTGGTCCAAGTCCTTCCCTGGTCATGGTGGCCTAGGAACTCACAGAGCATCGGCCACTGGCAAAGACCGACTGCGTGTACTGTGGTGAATACCTGGCGAGGAAGGAAATGCTGGATTGGTTACACGGATTTATAAGAACAACAATGGCACATAGTCACTTTATCCCCGAACAATTTCGTCTTACTTGAAGATCCATATAATGAAATTTTAATTATGCGAGATCGCCAAGATGGTTGTTTATATATGCACGTTGTTTTTTGTCCTATCATCCCTCTTAGGCCATGAAATACAATAATGTAACGCGCCCGGTTTGTTTTGCTGTCTGCCAGGCTCTGCCACTCAAGCCACCAATTGGCTTTGGCAGGCCTAGTCACATGTACTGTTTTATTTGAAGAAATAAAGGTATTATTATTATTATTAAATATCCGACATGTTGGTAAGGCACCCTCACTGATTTATTGATTGATTGATTGATTGATATTTGCGGTTTAACGTCCCAAAACCACCATATGATTAGGAGAGACGCCGTAGTGGAGGGCTCTAGAAATTTCGACCACCTGGGGTTCTTTAACGTGCACCCAAATCTGAGCACAGCACCCTCAGTGCGTTCCAGAAGGCCTCGCAAACTAAACTGTATTTTTCTAAGGTAATGAGGTACAATATACACTCATTGGCTAAGGTGCTTAAGTTTGGCGAGCTGCTCACGATAAGAAGTAACACAGGTTAAAGAGAATCAAAGCTAAGCAACGTTCTACAGCAAGTTCGAAGACAATAAAGTGCTCAGCTTTACTTGCCTTAACCACAACGTAATTAAGGCGCACTGCAGTGGGTGACCTGCCATTAATTTTTACCAGATGCGGTTACTTACCCTGTGCACTACTCTTTCTACACATTCTATGGTAAATAGTACAAAGATGACATTAATGTAGAAGACAAATCGCAAATGTTACCACGAGTTCATTGGACGCCATACTCGCCGTTCTTGATACCAGTGACTTGAAAATGTTTATTCATCGCTAAACACGACTTCTCCCCACTCTTCTGATCTCCATGTCTGCACAGAACACGCAAACTGCAGTAGCATAGATCTTTGCCTATCCGTGATGTGGGGCTTCTGGGCCGCGACGCAGTTGGCAAGCCCTGCTTCTGCCAACCTTGTACGGATAGTCCAGACAGACGCGTTGAGATGCAATGCATTTTTATGCATTTCGCTGTTACATGGGGATCAGCTACTACGGCGGCGATAATTAGCCTGTCCACATCGTCATCTGTGCATTTTGACCTTCCAGCACGGTCTCTGTCACTGATCCCCCCTGTTTGTCGGCACGCTTGGATGGCACGACTCGCCGCATTTCTTGACCTTTGAAGGAGCCGGCAGATGACCCGCTGAGAAAAGCCTTGGATGCTTAACTCTACGATGCGTCTCATTCCATCAGCTGGTATTCGTGGCGACATTTTTGAAGACGAATGTGGGGTCCTTGAAGCCCCCGATATTATACTCTTTCGGGAATGCAGTGTCCAATAGCTGTCTAATTGCTGGGCTGTGCCGCGATATGCTGCCATTCAACATTTCCTGTTCGAGATAATTTATTATCGTCACCAAGCCTGAAAGAGCACGAAACGAGGCAAAGAATTGACAAAAATGACAAAATGGTACTGCGCCTGCATCGCAAGCACGCGTGAACCTTCTGAGTGCCCAATTTTTCTGAGAGAGTTATAATAAAAAATCGCATTTCCACGCAGTGAGTAATGTGTACAAAAGGAGCGGTGTGCCGCCGTGCGAGGTACTTGGTTGAACAGCTTAAGGAATTGACTTTTGTTTCCTCGTGGGGCCTCCAACATTTGAGCACTTCGAACTGAAATGTGCTCGTCTGTAATTCACTGCAGTATTTTACAAAACAACGTGATCAGAATACCAGAATACACGCTGATGCTCGAGCGACGGATGTTAGTGGAGGCAGTCTTGATTCCCGACTACTACCCGTTCGAGAATGTTCCGTGCATAGGTCATGGGTCATATGTCACATGTCATATGACGCCCCTTTCAACCTTTGATATTTTCTATGGTTTCCGGAAAAAACATTCCCAGATACCCCCGAATATGAAAAGACTCGAAAGTGAAAGCCTATGACATCTCTTGCACGTCTCAATCCGCATTAATTTACGCTTACTTGTCTTAATCTATTATAATGCATCCAAATAATGAGTTGACTTCAATCGGGGTTTATAGTTTGAGTAGCAGAAGATGACACATGAATATCTGAAATTTGAATCCTAGAAACTTTTGGGTCAAGGCTTGACTCCTACCAATAATAAGTGCGGGCTCTCGACGTGACAGAACCACGATATAGAGAGAAAAATAAATTTTATTATATAGATACGACATGTAGCTCCACCAAAAAAAAAAACGTCTTGGGAATGTTTGCTCACTCGGGGTTTTTTAACGTCCACTCAGTATACTAGCTTCAAGTATCTCTCCTCTATCAAAATGCGGCATGCGCGACTAGAATTGAAGGTGCGTTTTTCGGGTCAGCAGCCGAGCATCGAAACCACTGCACCACCACAGCGGCCTTAATAATGGATTTATCCTTAATAAACCGAGTTTGCTTTCGCCTTTCTTCCTCGGCTCTTTTTTGCAGCTGTTGGCCGTTTGGTGCTTTCATGCATGTTCATAGACACATGATATTTGGACCAAGTATTACTACGTGCATTAGTTCAGCGAATGAGAGCGCAAAAGGCAACACTGCTGGTTGAGCTCATTGATTGCCTAACTCGACATTCAAAATGTGATCACGCCGCGGATCGCCTAGGAGTAACGTGCACTATGTGCAGCACGCTGAATTCCGCAAGTGATGTGCTGTCGTCACATTAGCGCTCAGCTTTTTTCGTTGTCTTCACAGCGACTACAGAAGTGACACCTTGCTCCGTCCGCATCGTTTCGAGATGCGCGCCGTTGAAACGAGCGAAAGGGCAGGCTGCTGGGTGATATGGGACGAGCGTGCGCAGTACGCGCTCCCGGACAGAGCCGTGCAGCCGCCAGGAGGCGCAGCGACGCGCCTTGGCACGCGCTCCCGTGGTCTTTAAAATTATGCACTCGACTGTACGTATACATATACGTAGCAGGGACATGAACCTTTTACTCAATATATCTCTCTGAATACTACATCAGTAAATGATGCATGGAACATGTTTCAATGCATTGTTTTGAAAACAATAGAACTATTTGTTCCAAAACGCACCAAGAAAGTTAACAAAAGAAACCCGTGGATTACGCGAAAAATGATTCAGAAAAAACGACTCTTGAAATGAACGTGGGCTAAAAAACCATTGTCAACGAAAACACGTCATTACGTCAGTTCCCTTTCTCAAGAACTCAAAATGGAAATTATTCAAGCGAAACAAAAGTACATGAATGAAACTCTTACCAATTCCATTAAAACATCACCGGGAAAATTTTGAGGGTACCTTTCAGGACCAAAACTTGGCATCCAATTTTTGAAAAACAATAATGTAACTATCACGGATAGTTATAAGATGGCTTACCAATGTATTGAATGTTTTGAATCGGTTTTCATTAGGGACGATGGTTCAACTCCTCAAGTGCGAATTTCTAATGAGCAATGTCTACCTCAGCTAACTATAACACAAGAAGGCATTCTGGGTCTCTTACTTAAAGTAGTTGTGAAAAAATTCCCTGGACCTGATCAAATTCCCAACGCCTTTTTAAGGCGCTATGCCGAGTGGTGTTCATTTTATCTGTTGGACATTTTCACAAAATCACTTCAATCTGGTGACGCTCCGATAGACTGGAGGTGTGCCAAGGTAATACCGATCCATAAACAGGGTTCCAAATATGACATCACGAGTTTTCGACCAATTTCCTTGACAAGTACTTGTTGTGAAACACTGGAGCACATTTTGACTACTCACCTAATGAAGTTTGTAGAACAAAATGGTATTTTAGGTAATAATCAGCACGGGTTTTGCAAAGGGTATTCCACAATTTCAATTCTTACTGAGGTTACGCATGAAATAGGTCAGTGTTTAGGTGGAAATAGTCAAGTAGACATCATATTTATTGATTTCCTAAAAGCATTCGATAAAATATCTCACAGAAAGTTGCGTACGAATTTGTCTTCTTTGACTGGTGACAGTCAGCTATTAAAATGGATAGAGGCATATTTGTAAAATAGACAACAATTTGTTGAATTAAATAATGTCTCCTGAGCCAATAAACCAGTCAGATCAGGCGTGCCACAAGGGTCCGTAATAGGCCCTTTACTTTTCTCTTTCTATATCAGTGACATAGGTGCCGATTTTTCTCAGCAACTAGCTATAAAACATTATGCAGATGACACCATTGTGTATGCGAAGATAAGCTCCACTGACAATCAGCTGGAGCTTGATAACCATTTACAAACAATTAGTCCTTGGTTCGACGAATGGCAAATGGAACTGAATGCATCAAAAACTCTCTTCATGCGCATGACACGTAAAAAAGACCTCTTATCCTTTTCTTACAGCATTAAAGGCACAGTGCTGACTGAAGTAAAGAATGTTAAGTATCTAGGTGTTCACCTTACACATGACTTGAACTGGTCCATGCATGTTGACAGTGTTTGCAATAAGGCCATGCGTAAACTTTGGCCGTTACGACGAAATTTTCACGATTCCACCCCGGAAGCTAAAACAATGGCGTATAAAATGACAATTCTTCCAGTACTGACCTACGCAAGTCATCTATTGGAACCATACACCAAAACAAATGCACTAAGATGTGAGCGTATACAAAACAAAGCCTTACGGTTCATCTTCAACTCCTATTCCGGAACTCAGTCTATTAGTGAGCTTAGAGACAGAGCTGGTTTAATGACGGTTAAACGAAAAATGCAACATAATCGACTGATATTCTTTTTTCACATAATCAATGGAGACTACAAGGTTCACCTAAAGGAACACATCGCACTACAGCCATTTACCACATCCAGAACAAAACACTCGAAACATATCACACCACTTAGCTACAGAACAGATTTATTCAAGTATTCGTTTTTGGTTCGGAGCATCGATGGCTGGAATCAATTACCTCAATACATAGTCGAACATTGCAATTTACAAAGGTTCGAAAAGGCTTTTTCAGAATATTTGTAACCAAATTGTTTGTTCCTTGTTGGTTGAATATGTTCAATGTACTATATCAATGTGTTCATTGTGTACTATATCACTTCAAATCTTTTTTTTCTCTTTTTGGTGACGTGTACGAGATGTATTCGAACATGTTTCTTTTACCCGTGACCTATGCGGGATGTATTCTGATATAGTTTCGCGTTTTTGTTTTCTTATTTCCATATAGTTTGCGTCTTGAGCATACAGCGTGAAACTTGTTTCCACATATGTTCTTCGTACATGACAGATATGTAACCGCAACTCCTGTCTTGGCCCTTGGGCTGACAGTATTAATAAATAAAATAAATAAAAAATATACCGCTTGTGACGGCAACAGTGACGTTTACTACGATGCTGACCCCGACGCCGGCGGCAAGAACCAGCCGAGAGAGTCCATATAATTGCTATTACAATAAAACAAATAAACCAATGCTAATACTCGGAAGCTTGAGTGCTGCTGTGGTTGGGAAGTGGCTATCCAGCAGGACTTTTGAACCCAAGATGAAGAACCTTGACGAAACTCTGTTACTTAAAGGTAGCACATACAGTAGCTCTATTCATGAGTGAACGCCCACACGTAGCGAGTAATATGGTCAATTACCAAGTGGATAAACCTATTTGATGAGCCATGTTCACCAAATCCCCCATGGGTGTCCATCGCAAAAAGGTCAACAAGCTGGAAGGCAGCGATTCAAGTGTCGCATACTTCTTTGTTTTCATATTCTTGTATCTCTGACATCAATCACAATGCCGAATGTAGGTGGCAACATTGGTTACCATAAACGGCCAATAATATTGCGGCGACACGAGTGATGGCTTCTTCTTCGCTCCGACATGCCCAAAATGTTAATGTGCGTTCTTAAGAATGGTTGGGTGCAGTTCATGCGGCACATAGATCTTCTTAGTCCTTTTTTTTACCATAACTACGTTATTTTCTAATGAATACGTCCCTTTAGGGTGCTCATTGCTGCATCGTTGAAGTTCATCGCGGGACAGAAGTTCAACTATTGCGGCTCTGGAGAATGCATCTGCTTCGACGTTGCTTATGACCTTTTGATGTTTGATGTTAACTTCGTACATCGGCAGTTTTAATGACCACCAGAAGAGGCGACCATGAGGATTCTTAATATTCTTTAGCCACTGCCGTGCAGAGTGATTCGTTACAACAGTGAATGGCTTTTCAAGAAGGTAACAATGCCATTTATTAAGGGCTTCTGTAATGGCAAGATATTCACTTTTTGTAATAACACAATTGAACTCGTGCTTAAGTAGTTTGCTGGGATATTAGGCAACGGGATGTTCCTTGCCTTTGTCTTCATATTGCTTCAGCACTGATGCCTTCGCCACATGCATCACAGTACATAGTACACGGTATCTAAGTGTATGACGAAGCGCCGGTTCTTCAGTTACGCGCTTTTTCAGTTCCCGAAAGCTTGCACGAATGCTTCTGGCCCTGTTCACTTTGTGGAGTATATTCGTGCGTGGGAGAGCGATGTAACTAAAATGAGTGGCGTACTGACGGTACATGTTTACAGTCCCCTATAAACACTGAAGGTTCAGATTTCGGAAATTAGGTGTCGTTGATGTGTCGGAACTTTGAGTATTGCAGCCGCGTTACATCGCTTAGGTATGACTATTTCTTGTGAAATTTTATGGCCCAATATTCAATGCTGGATCTTGAAAATTGCCTTTTTCTCGTTTCAGTTTTACGTTCTCGCCTTTAGGATTTTTCAATAGTGCCTTTAAGTGTCGTGTGCGATCGTCAAATGTCTTCGAGTAAAGGGCCATATCGTCAAAGTAATTACTAACATTAGGGAGCTGATGTCTGGCTAATACTCATTTTATGGCTCTTTAAAATGTAGCCGGAACGTTCTCTAACGCGAACAGCATTACCAACCATTCATAATGACGATTAGTCACAACAAACGTAGTTTTTTGAACATTGTCGGGATGCATTCTGACATGCCAGTATCCCGACGTTACATCTAGCGTAGTGGAAAAGTTCGTCTTTTCCAAATTGCCCAAAATGTCATCTATATGTTTAAATGGTTGATAGTCGGGTACTGTTAGGGCATTGAGCTTGTGATAGCCAATACCTAGATGAGTACGTCCTTCGCCTTTTTTCCCCGCTAAGATGAGTTGTGCGGCATAGGGCAACAACGAAGGACTCACAACACCTTGCTTGATGAGGGCGTACGTCTTTGTTAATTTTCGCTTTGTCGGCCTGTGAACATCTGTATCATGCTCGATGAATAGGGACAGCATTGGTAAGCGCAATCTTATGTTTCTCAGTAGTGATAGATCATTTATCTGTCTGGAATTGCGAGATCTCGTCATACTTGATTAAAAGAAATGTGAGCACTGGTTATTCATGGTCTGGAAAGCTTTCTGAGTGCGGGGTTCTTATCTGTGGTGCTCTACTGGTTTTTTCTTTTTATTGTGAGTCGACAGGTTAAAATTCTCAATTTACTGCGTTACTGATAGGCTTTTAAATTTTACAGCAAGATTGAAGTACAAAGCGCTGTCCAGGCCAAGGAATAATTATGTTATCATACCTTGCAGAACGTGTGCATAAACTTTATTTGTAACATTCCCAAATTGCAATAGACCCTTTTCGAGAAAGGACGCCCCTAGCACCACGGACACGAACTACAGTCCACCGCCATTGTGAGGGCACCGCCGTAGACGACGCAGGCTGTGTGTCCCAGCGACTCTGATGCGCGTTTCTTGACGCGCACACAGACACCTCTTGCGTTCCTGCAGGACGCGGACCGCGTCGGGAGGGCACAGCGATGAGAGTCTCTTGCAGGCCGGATCCATGCATTGCCAGCCATAACAAGCCAAACTGCTCGACCAACCTCTTGAAGGTTACCAAATATTGTTCATTGTGCAGCGGAAGCAGCTCAGAAAGCTTATCGGAGAGTACAAGGAGCTCGTTTAAGCTAGAAAGCGGTACGATTGCAGCGGATGATACGGAGAACTAGCCGCCAACACAAACATCGCAGCAATCACGCATTTGACGGCTCGCTTTCCATGTCCTCATGATGTCGCTAGCTATCCCACGCTCCTTTGCGAAGCGAAACTGGCGAAAGCTCATCGTCAGATGGCGTATTTATGAAAAGGGTCTATTGAATGTTTACGCGACCTAAAGTTGGAATGCTTCAAGTAACTTGCTGCGTCACGACACTGGAGTCTCTTCTCAACTGATGCTTGAGCTGTTTGCACACATCTTGACACAAGTATTTGATGCTCCTGTAACAACGATTGCAGTTACTGGCCTTTCGCTGAACGAAGCACCGAATTGCAATAATGAAATTCTAGGTCACTCTCCTCGTTTCCCGGTCTAGTCTCAATAGCGAGCACGTTGCCGTGGCGCGGACATTCGACATTCGTTGTGCCAATGAACTTGTCGTGGTAAACCAACAGCTGAGCAATATCTACATTCATTTTGTTGGACACGCGGTTGAGAAGTCAATGTCGGCTGCTGCGGTCTGCTGAAGAGAGGTGGAGCTCTTGATGTAGTACTAAGAGTGCGAGTAAATGAAATTCCCCTAACCCATCCTAAACATGCATCGACCCGTATAAGGCAGCGGCGAGCCATTCTGATGACGAGCAAAAAAAGGCAGTCCGGTGAGCGCAGGTTTCAGTTCAGGAGGAACGTCAGTCAGTCCACATATGAGGTGGCACTCTTTAAGGTCGGCTGAGGAGCCCAGTCGTTTTTCTCGTCGTAGTAATCCTTGATGGTCGGTGCTTCTTTTAGCCGGTAGTGGATTCAGAGACGAAAGGCATCTTCGTCAGTCGTAGCAAAGCGATTTCGCATGTCGCGCTTTATATCGTCTCATATCGTCTCATACCGAAAATCAATTTAGGTACCACTCGAACGCTCCACCTTCGATGTATTCGCTGAAGTGACTGACCCAATCGCGTTGTGTTTATGATGCCTCGGTCGCCTTCGTGTTGAAAAGGAGAAGCCAGTTGTAGACGGGGACGTGTTCTTGTTCGCATGTTACATACATAACATATCTGTAATAATAACGGGTGTTCTCTTCTTCACTGCTCTACACCTTTGGTTTGTTTACCGCAAAGTTTCAACTCTGCCGCAACACAGTACATTCTTCACAAATGATATGCAGCTGTAGAATAAGTAAAACTGCAGTCGTGTGTTACTGTGTGGAAACGTCAAACACGAGACAAGCAGAAAAGCACAGAGCACAAGCGCTGAGGAACCATTATAATGCAAGTTTGTCAACGCTTGTGTCTTGTGTTCTTCTACTTAACTCATTGTTGCGTTGTTTCAACACAGTATAATGTTCTATCTAGTGCTTCAAAAAACTCTCTTGCAATCATGCGCCTGCGCAATCCTAAATTTAAAAAAAAACCTAATGAAAGGAATCACATGATGACAAAGTACTGCCCGGCACGTCCTCAAAAGAGCCTTGAACTCATCGGCGCTTGAACACAACCATTCCTCACTGTGCACTGATCTTCGTGCCATTCATTCATTAGGGTGAACCCGCTGCGTGTTTCCAGCAATTGAAGGAATGGGGCCTCGGCTAATGTGCGCGGCTAAGCCTTCTGGGAGGCTTCCAGTAGGCCGGTTTTCGCCAAGATGGCGATAAACGACGTGACAACGAAGAGGATTTCTGACGTCTATCTTTTCTATTTCACCGACTACACAGACAGCTTTCGTTGCACAGCACAAAAAAATGAGGTCGAGCGCAGCAATGCGGTGCCTAAATTTGCGTGCTTTTGTGTGCATTACAGCAGTCTTCCAAGGAATGTAAGCCTTCAGTATGTGCAAAAAGAAGACACCTAAAGGAGGTGCATTTTCTCATCAAAACTCTGGAACGTGACATGCAGGAAGAACTGCCCCTTCGACAAAAAACATTGGCCCAGTATCTCTATGTTTCACTGCAAATATTGTCGAAAAACGAGAGTCTTGCGTTCGGAGAAAGTGAACAAAACGTTCATTTGATATTCTTCGCGAGAAAATTGGTGAATTAAATTCTGGAGGCGGTTACAGTGCTTCCATCTGTGCAGCGAAGGCGAACGAGCGCATCGAGGTACGTAAGACACGAGAGGTAGTGTGTGAAGCATGGCGTGCGCGCCGAAACAAAGTATGGCGTGCGCGCCTGTCTCGGAAGGGATAAGGTGTAGAGCGCAAAGCGACGGGCAAGACGGGCAAATGATTCAAAGAACGCTCTGATTAGGAAACTCCTTTGAAACTGCCTTAAAATACTCCGTCCCGACCTAAGATTACAGAGAGATTAAATAAAAAAAACGTGGCTGATCGCCCTATATACAAATAAGAATGAGACGAAAGCAAAACGTGTCTTTACAGAGGTAGTTGTCCGTACATTGCGCATTATTTCAGCAACCGCAACGAATTGATTGATATGTGGGGTTCAACGTTCCAAAACCACCATATGATTATGAGAGACGCCGTAGTGGAGGGCTCCGGAAATTTCGACCACCGTGGGTTCTTTAGCGTGCACCCAAATTTGAGCACATGGGCCTACAACATTTCCGCCTCCATCGGAAATGCAGCCGCCGCAGCCGGGATTCGATCCCGCGACCTGCGGGTCAGCAGCCGAGTACCTTAGCCACACAAGAACAAATTACAAAGTCACGTTATGAACGGCAAGCAGCTCGAAACTTGCAGCGCAACGTGAAGCAGAAAACAGGCATGAAATTAGCATACACAAGACGAGCGCGGACTGACAACTGTGACAGCTCGATAACTAAAGCGCGCTGAGCACGCTGCCGGCATCGTATGTCGGCAGCGTGCTCCTTTCGCAAACGCGGCCGCAGCAACGCGCGAAATGACGTTTGTCCTCTCTCGAATCACGTGTCTGATAAGCGCGTGCGCGCAGGAAAGACCACGCTCCGTGGGGGCGCCAATTCATGGAGGCGAGGAAATTTCGAGCGCGCCCAACGCGAGCCCGTCGTGCCAACTCGCTACTGATTACTGAAACGCGTTTAAGCATCCGAGGTCTGAGGACCACCAGCACTTCATTCTGTATTTAAAGGGCTCGCCGTTTGCATGTGGGAGAAGGGTCGCTCTGTGGTATGTGCTTAGCGTCGTGCGCTGAGGTCACTGGTTCAACTCCCTTTGGAACTTTTCCTTATCATTTGTCATCTTTGCAATCTGATACTGAATATTTGACAACGTCATGTTTGTGACGACAATACGCCATGAAGCCGTGGTGGACTGCGGCATACAACATTTTCGTGTTAAACAATGCGGAGAAGAAACACGTGCCGATGTGGCATGGTGGTCCTATTTCATCTTTTATTTTTGTCATTAGGAACCAACTCCCAAAAGCATTAGTGTTGGATAAATTCGAGAAATATGACGCTACTTTTCGAAATGAGCGTATATATATATATATATATATATATATATATATATATATATATATATATATATATATATATATATATATATATATATATATATATATATATATATATATATATATATATATATATATATATATATATATATATATATATATATATTGCTTTACTACAATGCCCTAACAAGAGATGTTGCAACAAAGCTCGAAAAGAAGTCCAGCAAAAGGAAAGAAAAAAAGTGGCCTTGCCGGTCAAGTGTTCCTGATCCCCTTAATATTTCCTGCTTCTTTCATGTGATTGCGCTCGGTATACTGCTGTTACGTAATTATCTCGGCAATATATCGGACATAAAAACAACTGTGTTCCTTGTACGCTCACTCAAGACAACTCAAAGGCGAAGTGATCTTTTTCTTCTCATGGCGAATTCCCCTGGCAAAACAAGAGCATTCGAACGCCCGCTGAGAGTGCTCTGTTCACAGCCAGCGGGCTTGAATGGTTGAACAGAAGTAGGAGCATAGTCTTTCGTTGGTGGAACGAGAGTGTTTCTGCTGTGCCAAGAGTAGCCAGGAGCAGATTGTGGTGCTCTCACCTGAAAAGCCACGTGACTTCTAAACACCACATTTTCCGTGTTGTCGTTCACTCTGCTCCACTCGGCGAGCGCGGCCGCAGTGATATGAACCATGTACAGATTGACAACACTAGGAAACGTACCACTTTGTGCTGGTGGTACTGGCACCGTTCGTGCGTGTAGCGACTATGATGTCTATTGAGTTACGCAGCTACGTTTGCTGGATGCATTGTTTGACAAACTTGTAACTGAGATTTCGGATTACCACGATCATGCGACTGACAGATCTCTGCATTAGCTTTTATATAGACACTGTTGTTCCGCCGTGTGCTCCCGCTTTTTCTTATTTTCCTAATACTACGGCAGATGAATTCCCGCACGCCGAAAAGCAACCATGCTATAAGCAAATGTTCGTGCAAGATGGTTTCATATGGCCGCAAGAATAAGCTGACCGCGTTTGTAATGTTGGATGCGCTAACGCAAAGCTGATCGATCTTTCACAGTTTCGAAGTGATGCTTGCACCTAGATTGCATGCGCTTTGACGCAGCGTCCGATATACGACGTTAGAGGGCGTTCGGCTCACCTGGCTATATGGCTGTACAAAGCTGATGGAAACCTTGGCGATGTCATTTTTGCACTCACGCTTGTATTGTGTGGTCATTATACGAACAGCCCCACACGCTGTTCCGCCATTTATGCTCTGTTTTGAGGCGTCCCTTAAGGCTCGAAGTCTTATATGAAAACTTCAGCAAGCGCCAATAAACGATGATGAGCGACGCGAGAAAGACGGCGTCGTGTCTTGTGCGTGAAGCGGGCTTGCTGACCGAGCCATCATCGTGCGTCTTGGGCGGCGTGGAAGGGGGGAGAAGAAGCCGCGACTCGCTCGGTTCCGCATGAGGTACCGTCACTTCCCCCGCCAAGTGAACCACAGCAATTGGCTTTCCGAGCCTTTTGTTTTCTCTGGTGCGCCTTCTGGCTCGCCCTCTCCTCTTTCCTCCAGCCAGCGGCCACCTTCGTTTTCCGGAAGGTCCTTCGCGGAGAACCCCGTCCGCCCGTCGTCCGAAGGAGAAGGCGCCACTTCCGCCGGCGAACAGCCCTCGCCCTAATAGAGGCGCACGCGTGCGGACTCATCGAGACACCTTGGGAGACGCGCCCCCTTCATCCGACCGGGCTGTCGGTGTAGCCTCGCAGACGGTTCTCGCACCGACTCCGCGGAGGAAGCGCCTTTTCGTGATGTTGACCGACGCCGCCGTGACCTCTTGAACCCTGCAAACCGTGAGTATCACGCGTTCTCTCTGTCTTCGCGTTTGCTGTGCTGTAGGTGACGTCTTCGAAACCGCTAAGTAAGTGGAACGTTTCTCGGGGAAAAGTTCCACTTGTCTGAGCGGACATGCCATTCACGTGGTTTATTTACTTTTCTTTTTCGAAAGTTAGAAAGAAAAAGTGCTCTTGGTGCATGCTATAGAGATGGTGTTCCATACTGCACCGAAGTCTTGAACTCTGTAAATCGGTACCAATGACAAGTGACCAAGTCAAAAATAACACAATTGAAAAATGTATAATTTTGCATAACACTTCATAAACACAGCTGAAGTACCACAAGTGTTCATCAACGTGCGTATTACCGCCGACTTCAGCGCCATTTTTTTCATTTTTCCCTGTTTTTTTTAATTCATCTATGACATTTATGGACCCAACGGCATGAAGAAAATGAGCAAAGTATGCAAATGATTTTTAACTACGTGCTTCAGTATAGTGTGTATAAACTTTGTTTGCATTCACGTAATATGAATTGTAATATGGCGCATAATACATTTAAACAATGGCGATATATACACCTACTAGGCGAAAAGAATAAAATTCATAGTAAGTGAGCATCAGCGGAAAGATCTCTCGATTGCACGGGCAAAAATCGCTTTTTTCCCAAGGTGTGCTCTTTTGTGCGTTTCTTACTTTTATTCACGGTACCACAATAAAACTAAGACCTTCTGATTCTATAAGAAAAACAACGACCACGCCGATGAGCCATCATCATATTGAGCTTCACTTTGAATGCAAACTCGTAGGTAATTCTGTCAATTCTTAGATGAGCTGTAGTTTAACTCACAAGAACACGAGCTCAAATTGTTTAGCAACTGCTGTATTCTCTTCACTCTGTTATGTTAAGGTGGAATGGTTAGATGCCGCACCAAGCGCGAAAATCGATCTTCAGCGTCGGTGTCCCCAGGAGTGCCGTAAAAAATGATCGCGTTGTGATGGCATCACACATCGCCAGAAATTGTGACGTCAACATGACGTATTCGCATGGCATGGTTACACTCGCACCAATGACGCAGGCAGTGCAGCAAAAGCAGGCGAGGTGCAGACAATGCCACCTAGAGGATTATCAGGTCTGCTCACATGCCGCAGTGACGTCACTCGTTTTGCCCGCGCGAGCGCGCGTACGTGAGTCTGTGAACTCATTGCCACAATCATCTCTCGGTAAAAGGTAAACGGTCTTCGCGGCAAGTTTTACATGCTCAACAGCTTTATTCTGCCTTTTTGGGTAAAAATAGAAGCATTGTTATGAGTAATGTATTGCACTTTAAAGCTTATGGAGACTCGCCTGTTAGCCATTTCTCCCCCCCCCCCAAAAAAAAGCCAAAGATTAACGCTATCGAACGTGTGGTCGATCTATAAGAGCAAAGCTTGATGGACCAACAAAGTGACAAAATGAATAAGGAAAATTTCATTGATTCTTTATTTACTTACACACACATGCACGCACGCACGAAATCACCATCCGAAGCATGCAGGGCAACTTCCTATACTCATTTGCGCACTTTCTGCTCTTTTATTTGTACTTTTTCGAACATCTGCCCTCATAGACACGTAGGTATTGAAGACTCTGTGTGCTGCTGCCACAAGTATGTTAATCAGCACAATATCAGGGGGATGACCATTCCAAGAGAAAAGCAAATCTTTCGTTTCACGAACATTTCTTGTTACCAACACAAGAAGCGGCGTTCCCTTTTTTGCTTCGGCCCCTGTCGCAGTTGTTCGTAGTCGGTCATATAATTTAGGGTCTGGGAGGTCGGACTCCTCTTCTTTTCTATCCCTTTCCGTTCTATTATTCTCCTTTTCCTCCACCCCAAGTGTAGGGTAGCCAACCGAGCCAAGCTTGGTTAACCTCCCTGCCTTTCCTCTCTATTTATCTCTCTCTCTCTCTCTCTAGGGTCTGGGAAAATTGCTAGTACTGGGTCTATATTAGGCGGTGTAGCCTTCGTGGGCACTTCTACCACACTGCCGGTTCTTGGATCGGTATATTTTTGGTAGTGGCTCCTAATCATTTTAGCTTGAAGTAGAGCTATTACAAACCAGAAAACCAATCAAGGTAGCGCTTTACCGTAAGCGTCTACACGCATTTAAATTTCAAGAAAACATATAAGGCTAAGGTGCTGACCACAATATACTGCAGAAACGTCATATGAACACCGGCAAGAAAATACTATACACAATTGATTGATTGATATGTGGGGTTTAACGTCCCAAAACCACTATATGAATACTATACACAAAACCGATGTACTAAGTAATGCAACAGCAATCCTGCCATTTTATGAAGCAGGTGAACAGAGGTAAATCCACGGTGCTAATTACCAATTTCAAAATGTTTACTGACTCTGAAGGAAAAGCGCCTGTTATGAAATGTTCAGCTACCTGCGCTTATAAATTTAATGACAGGGCCTGCACCAACATGTCAGAAGCACGCATGACAACTTTTTTTTTGCAGCAAGAACGAAACATGGTGGCCATGGGGCCATTGGAACGACTTAAAATGTGTAGTACGGACACACGTACACTGGTGAGCACTGTTAGGGTGAACACGCGAGCGCGTGGCCGACGTCACTATCAGCGCCACGTAACAGCCATCGTTGGAAACATTGCACATGCGCTGCATATGCTTTGCGAAACACTTTTCGACCGCGCGCAACAAGTCATCGATACGCTTGTTCGTCATCTGCTAGCCGCATTTTTGGTTCGCTGAGCTGATACCTTCTGCATTTCATGGTTCATCTGGATTGAAGATTGGCGCGTGAAGGGGAAAAGTGAGTGTAAGAGGGATAATTATTAAACTTTTTATTCAAGAAAATTGCACTTTTGCAATTCAAGTTAAACAAGACCGTGAGAACAAATATGAAAACGTGAGCAAATCAAATAGCGAGTCATGTGACCACTTACAGCAACGACTGCAGCTATTTTGGACGGTAACGAGTCGTAAAGTGATCGAACATATTCTCCATCGGCTTTCAGCCTTTCCCACTCGTTGCTGACTTGCGCCCACAACTGGTCCGAAGTAGCGGAATAAAGGGGCTTCCTTGCCAAAGAAGCTTTCAGACGGCCCCACACATTTTCTATCACATTCAGGTCCGCTCCTTTCGGAGGCAATTCCAGTAGCTGCATGTGCTGCTGCGCCTGGAACTCCTTGACAGCCCGCGCCGTGTGTAACGGTGACCGGTCCTGTTGGAACAGGTAATCACCGTCTGGGAATAAACTGCTCGTATATGGCAACAGCACATTGTTCAAAATGTTGCAGTATTGTTCCGACGATAAGTGTCCACGTATACGTTGCAGGGGCCCTAAACCATATCTTGAAACAGCACCCCACACGCTCACACTCGATCTCCCGCTGGCAGAAACACCTTGCACGTTGTCTGGGTCGTTCCTGCGTGACATTTTGACGTTAACTAATACAATTGCTTCTCAAAGCAGAAAGTTTGCCTCACCGTGTGCCTGATAGTCTCCAAACACGCAATCTTTGGTCTTGTCGCGTCGAAAACGTCGACTCATACGAAAAGCTGACGCGACCCCACTCTTCTGATATCCATGCTTTGTGCAACTCAGCGAACTGCCGTCATGCGTCCTTGTGTGCCGCCGTTAGCAGTGGCTTCTGCGCTGCGACGCGACTGCGAAGGCCCGCAGTACGCAGGCGACGTCGAACAGTGGTGTCCGAAACGTCCAAATCCAAGTCATCGCGTATTGCTTGGGCTGGCAAGAAAGGGTTACGAACAGCAGCTGCAATTAACTATGAGGGCGTCTTCGTCGTCTGTAGAAGCTCTAGGGCGGGGCGCGCGGGGTGCATCCTGAATGCGACCTTCATACTTGTAGGCTTGAATTATCCTGTTCACAGTCTTCAGGGGCCAATTAACTAAAGCGCCAATGTACCACTGGGAATAATCTTTCAGGGAAAGGTCAACAATTGAGCGCCGTTCATCATCAGGAATCCTAGCTATAATACGATCTGGCGACACAATGAACGGCTGCAAAAGATGTTTGGTTGTTTTATATACGGCGTTGCGTGCACAACAATTTCGAAGGAAACGAATAGACACGCCCCCATAGATATACAAGTTTTTTTGTCTTGTTCTGTTCAAGCACAGATGTTTAAATAAATCTTAAAATGCAGGATGCGTGGACTTAGAAAACAAAAATGCGGCTAGCAGACGACGAACAAGTGCATTCATGACGTCATGCGCGCGGTGGAACAATTATTTCGCGGAAGGCGTGATGCGCATGCGCAATGTTTCCGGTGATGACCGTAACGGGGCGCTGGCAGTGCCGTCGGCCACGCGCTCGCGTGTTCACCCTAACATTGCTCACCACTGTACCTTCAGGTCATGAAGAAAACGAATGTCGACGTCAGCTTGATCAACAAGACACTCCCATTTCGTTCTTCGGTTGTCCTTAGGGAACGAGAACACGCGCAGCATCGGTCCCTTTGCCGCGACAATTCGCTACGCAGCATCCCTCAACTGTTCGGATTTCCGACCGTACAGATTGCGAGTATCCAGTGCACAAAAAGCATTACACGTTGCGGTTCACGGATACAGAAAAAGATGGTCTTTTCAAATGGCCAACGAAAACACTAGCACGCCACGAAAACTTTCTTCGGGCGTGGCAGTCCATGTCTGTCGAGCGTCGAGAGCAAGCATAGGCACGTCTGAGCAGCGAAACACACTGGCTAAAATGGAGTGACGTCAGAACCTGGCCGACAGAGTGAGCAGGCCTGAAATTATCTAGGTGGCATTGGATGCAGAAAGCTTGCACTGCATCTGATCTTGGAAGCAGTTGTAAAATCACCTTAGGTGCCGAAATCTTTTAAAACAGTGAAGACGAGTTTCAGTACATCGACTGAGAAGAAAAACCACACAGACTTGAAGTTTTTTTTTTTCATCAAATGTATGAGGGAACCTGCAGGGTATATTTTTTTTATCCTCACACACGCAAGGTCTGAAACTTGAGTTCAAGTGTGGCACTTGGGCTTATTGGTATGGCATGACGATAGTTATAGCGCGAGAACAAAACGACGACACAGAGACAAGTCTTTCGTGTCCTTCTTGCCTCTGTGTTGTCGTTTTGTTCTCGCGCTATAGCTATCGTGTTGAGTTCAAGGTGGTGCCTCACAATCACTATATAATATAAGTGAAGTGCCGCAGGTCCGGTGACCTATGCAGGTTTCTGGCGCTCAACATCGATTTTGGTATTCACTGTGAGCATTTACACTGCACAATGCGCCTGACCACTTCTTACGAATTTTCGGGAAATGTGCGAGCCCTTGGGTCCTGGCCTTCGTTCAGTTCGCCCTCATGAGACGCCGAGCGTGTCTTACGGCAATGCACTGATGAGCCGTATATGCATACGAGGCGTACACAGACGGTCGCTGCTGAACGTGGCAACCTCGAACGCAATGAGCACTCGCGTGAAACATTTTCGGGCATTTTATCGCGCAGTCGGGCGAGAAGATTATATCTCAAAGGGCACGTTTAAGTAGGGGTGGAAATGCTTAACCCCCTCCCCCCTCCAATTTAAGGAACCTTGGTTGCGGACCACAAACAGTTATTTCGAACTACGTATGCCTGCTCGATCTACTTGATTCTTTAGTTGTTGGAAGCCACACTATCCCCTTCCAGTCTTTCAAAGGGTACTGGCACATACCATCAATGATATAAAAATCCAAGAACTAAAAGTTTCAGTACTCGTGTCATTATCTTGCCGTCTAAGCCCCAGTATTTTTGAGCTTTGCAGGTCCATATATACATGCTCACTTACAAACACATGCACGTGAGTAAAACATGGTTTACCCCTTCGCCCGCAAAAAAAAAGAAAAGTAAATCAAACATGGTGAAGCTATCGTTGGCTTGCATTGATGTTTGCTGCCTTTATGCAAAATATCCCGATGACATTGTACAGCTATGATATATCTAATATTAGAAAAAATAACGCTCACCAGCACACACACACACACACAAACGCACACACACACACACACACACACACACACACACACACACACACACACACACACACACACACACACACACACACACACACACACTGAGAATTCCACGTCACATCCTGCGAGCCATTACAGAGAAAAGATAGTTGAGTATGGTTCTTGTTTTGCAGCATTACAAGTGCACTCGCATGACACATTATTTTGCCTTTGAAGTGACTCACGGATGCCGACAGAGTGCAAAAATGTATGCACCAGATTTCAAAGAAATTTTCAACAGTTTTTGTCAGGTTGTCCAAATGAAGAATAGGTTACCTAATTGTTTGCGAAACAACAAGGATCTGGCACGTAATTGTGGAATAAAACTTTTGATCTAAGGCTTCGCACGTTAGCTACTTCACTTTTATTGAGTCTCGTTATTGCATGCGGTACAAAAACGATACAGATACCTACAGGTCAGCACTAACGCTGGTAAAACTATGCGTTTAGCAACCCGCCATAATGGCATTTTAGGCACAGCGTTCCACTCAAGGACGCCGGTTTCGTGCTCCGCTACGGCGGCCACATTTCAGTGCAAGGGAGAAAAAAATACTCATGAACTATAATATATGTGCACAATATTGACACCAGGTCCATGATCAAAAGTAACCCAACTATCTCCAAAATGGCGTGCCTTATTACCGCACTATGCTTAGGCATGTATGAGAAACTGGAAAAATATAATGCCGTTATCAGTGGCTTACTTCAACAGGAGCAGATCAAATACATAGTTACAGAATTATTTGTCACATATAGGCTCTGGTGTCAAAGCCGTTAAGTGAATGGTAGAGCTGGTACCAAGTCGGCGCCGTTGACGCACAACGATCACCCGTCTATGTTTATAAAAAAAAAGACAAACTGGTTATGGTGATGCCCGGCGCAATGTACTTGAGGGGTCACAGTCGCGAAGATATATACAGTTGTCATGACCCTCGGCTTCTCACCCGAAAATCACGTGCTCCAACCCCGTCGCGGCGGGCGCATTTCGAGGTAGGCAAA
The DNA here is from genome assembly GCA_013436015.1 of Rhipicephalus annulatus. Lineage (NCBI taxonomy): Eukaryota > Metazoa > Arthropoda > Arachnida > Ixodida > Ixodidae > Rhipicephalus > Rhipicephalus annulatus. The sequence goes on from WOVY01009444.1 coordinate 608,939, forward strand.
GTGCTAGACGCCCGTTCGCTTAGATCGCGCACGTTAAAGAAGTGCAGATGGCCGAAATTTCCGAAGCTCCCCACTATGACAGTTTCGGGTCACTAAGCCTCAGATAACATAAGACATGAACTTTGTCTTCATCCGCTTTCGCCATAACAGCGTTTTGTAAGAAGCTATTTCGATTCCAATCAAAGTCAAGCGTCTTAGAGAATGAGTGTGAGAAAACTACGAAGTCTGAGTGGCCTTCTTCAAAAAAACTTATCCGATTTTAGCCAACAGCAGCCTCAGCGGTTCGAGTGCAAAAAAAAAGTTTTTGAACACCTGAATCACAGTAATATCATTACAACTTTTTCTCGTGTGAACGTTCAGCAAGGATGAAAATTATCCTCATGAGAAAAAAAGGAACACACAATGCCCTCATAGCAAACAAAAACAAATTACCTGTTGGCTTTCATTGTGTAATTTTAAAACATATGATCTAGTTACGCAACATACAAGCTCAGTCCCAATCAAAAGAATATAATGCATGCCCCGCCGTGGTGGCCACTGAGGTATACTCGGCTGCTGACCCGCTGGTCGTGGCATCGATTCCCGGCTGCGGCGGCTGCATTTTAGATAGTCAAAAATGCTGTAGGCCCGTGTGCTAAGATTTGGGTGCACGTTTAAAGAACCCCAGGCGGACGAGGTTTCCGGAGCCCTCTACTACGACGTCTCTCATAATAATATGGCGGTTCTGGGACGTTAAAACCCACATATAATCAATCAAAGTATACATACCTGTAGTTGCCGGCTAAATTCATTCAAGTTAAAGCTTAAGCTTTCAAAAGGCGTCCCATTAGCAGTTTGGAAAAATCTCAATGGTTAGTCCAATGAGGTCTGCACTATCATAGTCAGAACGCTATGTATGTCATGAAGACGAACACCTTGAAAAACTGTGCTGGATATGATACTAGTTTTAAGCAGGTATGCTTCAACTGCAGTTCAGGCAATGACTGGCAATCACAACGAAACAATTAAAAGAGGTAAGCCTTCAAGATAAATTAGATATGATAACAGTGTATTGCTATTCTTAGCAGATGTAACGCATGCATCTTCAAGTATAATCTACATCAGAAGCTCATCGTCACTTTCGCCTTCGAGATGATATTCTATGTCCACACGTGGACCACCTCTCTCAGTGGCCTCCAGTTCGTCATCATGTGCGTGAATTGATTCTCATTCATGCCAACAAACTTCCGCTTTTCATCACCCGATCTTTGCCTCTGCCTTCCTCAGCCATTTTTCACATCTCTTGGAAATCCACTCCGTCGTTCCAACGCAACATCAATTGTCTGTCCTTCGGACGTCATGGGGGTCCAGTGTTAATGACGCTCGACTGCAGAGCTGAAAGTCGTAGGATTTAATCCCGGCCACACTTCAATGGAGGCAGAATTCTAGTTGCCCATGGGTATGTAATCGGGTGCACGTTAAACAATGCCAGATGATAAAAATTTTTGCAGCCTTCCGCTATGGCGCCCTTCATAATGATATCGTGGTTTCAGGATTTAACACACCCTAAACTATTATAAATTTTAAAATTAGCATTACGTGACCTGCCCAGATTCAATTTTTTTGTGTCAGAACAGTTATCAGATGACAACAACACCCATTTAGGGCAGCGTAGTTGTCTGTCGCCACGGCGTCCATAAGAGCTATCGCACAAATAAGAGAAAATATCAAGGACGTAGCGGCATTATAACTAAATCCCTCTGCGTAGACGACGAATATTCTGTCCCACAGCCATGTCGGTGCTTGCTCTTTGCAAAAAAATGCTATACATGCGTCAAGTTGAGAAAACAGTCACATTAGCAGATGTAATATAGCGTGGCAGAGGACTAACTTAGCAACCGCAGGCGTCACACAATACGAATTGCGGGAAAAAAACGGGGATTTCAACCTTCTCACCCGTAACCAATGGCTTATCCATATTTATATATCTCTTCAGTCAAAGCATCAACCAAGGGCACATAACTCTCCACACATGTGTAGCACCCCGCCGCGGTGGTCTAGTGGCTAAGGTACTCGGCTGCTGACTCGCAGGTAGCGGGATCAAATCCCGGCTGCAACAGCTGCATTTTAGATGGAGGCGGAAGTGCTGTAAGTCCGTGTGCTCAGATTTAGGTGCACGTTAGAGAACCCCAGGTGGTGAAATTTCCGGAGCCCTCCACTACGGCGTCTCTCATATACATATGGTGGCTTTGGGTCGTTGAACCCCACATATCATCATCAACAGATGTGTAGCGAAAACGGAAAATAGACAACCACTCGGTTGTGGCGCGAAGCCACAAAGAAATCCGTTCGGATTTCACAAAAAGTCTCAATTACCTGTAAATTAATCCTGGTGCAAGGATTGAACCCGGGACCAACATTTCTCTATAGGGTAGACGCTCTGCCAATTTAGCTAACCAGGAAACTAGCAATTCGGAGGGCGCGAGTGAATTAATCCACAACCCGAAGGGCATGGACCCAAGTATAGTTGTTCTTCGAGTTCTCGATGAATTAGCTCTCATTCTGCCAGTTGCGAGCTTACTGGTTTGTTCCGCTGGTAGAGAGACCGTCCCGCAAAAAGGCGTTGGTCCCGGGTTTGATCTCCGGATGAGGACGAATTGTTCGGCAACTAAGACTTTCTATGAAACCCGTATGAATTTCCTTGTGGCTTAGTCCCACAAAGGGGTAGTTGCCAACTTTGCCTGCCTTAACCCTTCCTCCACCTGGCGGGTCTCCGCAGAACTCGTTTCCTCAGATGTGCAGCGGGTCCGCAGTCTTGTTTTTTCTTTGACAAATTATCTCGCTTCTATAGCGCTGTGTCTCCTCCTTCCAGAGCAACCCTGTGGCTTTCTCTGCCTCCTTCAATTATGGCATAGTGTGTATACCCCTACTTCAAAAATTACTATTATTTATGGTATTGGGGGTACCTTGCAACTGTAGTTGTGGTAATCGACCCCCGAGAGTTTGGATACAACGGGCTGTAGATATGCCTCTTTTCCAGCGTTCGCTGCGACTGCGTTGCATGTTCCATGCAGGTCCGTGCACTTTTTTTTCTGCCAATGTCAACTAGAATTTCAGCTTGCCCTGTTTGTTCAATCTGCTTTACTTTCTTAAAAACCCGGAAAGAGACGCAGAGTGCCTTGCATTCCGTTAAACGCTGCATCGTTCTAGCTTAAGGAGTTTCTTTTTTATTCACCCAGTGTATTCCCCGTACCTTAAAGTAGGTCCTAAAATAATCTGCAGAAAACGAAAGTAATGTACAACAACCTCGGAAGAAAACAGCTCTTTGAGATGGGTAATAGTGCATTAGAAATTGTAAAAGACTATGTCTCCGTAGGACAGGTAATAACAGCGGAACCGAACCACAAGATTGAAGTAACTAAAAGAATAAGAATGGCGTGGAGCACATTTGGCAAGCCCTCTCAAATCTTTAGAGGTAGATTGCCAGTATCCCTCAGGAAGAAGTTATACAACTGCTGCATATTGCCGGTACTTAGCTACGGAGCAGAGACCTGGAGACTTACAAAGAGGGTTCAGCTTAAATTTAAGACCACGCAGCTAGCAATGAAAAGGAAAATGGTATTGGTGTAACCTGGAGCCTCTCTTGGATCAAGGAACAAGGAATCAATCAAATAACAAACCGGGGTTAAGGATATCATCGTTGAAATCAAGAAGAGGAAATGGACACGGGCCGGGCATGTAGCGTGTAGACAGGATAACCGCTGGTCATTAAGGGTAACTAACTGGATTCCCAGAGAAGGCAAGTGGGTTAGGGGAAGACAGAAAGTTAGATGGGCAGATGGGAATAACAAGTTTGTGGGTATAAAATGGCAGCAGCAAGCACAGGACCAAGTTGACTGGCGGAACATGGGAGAGGTCTTTGTCCTTCAGTGGACGTAGCCAGGCCGATGATGCTGATCATTTTGTTTTACTCTCGGTAAAGGAACGTCACGAATCCCAAAAACGTAATTCATCCGAAGCGGATCCGAAGCCTGCACTTTTCATAATTACCGTGGGGGTAGAAGCGTCGTTGAAGGAGCCCGTGTAGACACTAGTGCCACATTCTCCTCTAGGTGTTATTGTATGAAACTCTATGGTATAGATCTACGGGAGGTGTGAACACTCAGTTTCTGCGTGAGTTTCTTTCTCTGTATTGTGTATGTCCGTGTCACGTCTGTGACTGTGTGCAATTTTGCTCAAATCTCGATGAGCTGAGAGTCAAAGTAGTAATGACCTAGCATAACCTCGCTAAAGCCTAGAAAGAACCTCGCACGAAAAAAAAACTGCTAGCCGGTCTAGTTCGAACGAAAAACAAACAAGGATGAAGAAAAGAGCACACACGAGCGAGCGTTGTCTATGTGTGCTCTTTCTTTCGTCCTTGGTTGTTTCGCGCAAAATGGCTCAAAGATGAAGCTACCATCAACCAGTGAAAGTCTTGTTACAACCCAGCAGCAGCCAGGTTAGACTTTAGAATCGTCAAGCATCGCTGTTTGAAGCCTTGCGCGACTTATTGCGGCCGTCGCCTTTCTTTTCAATCTGGCAAACACGAGGTGAGGTACAGGACTTTATTGCATGTTTAAAGCGTTTTCCATCCCCTTCTCCTCCTCCTCCTCCTCCTCCTCCTCATCTCTCTCTTTTACGCCCTTTCCCTGTCCACCCGTGAAGGGTAGCAAACTCGACTTTCCTACCTTTCTAATATTCTTGCTCTCTGTCTTTCTCTCTCTCTTTCCCTCTCTCTTTCCCTCTCTCTTTTAAAGCGCTTTCTCTATTTTGTCGTTCCTACGAGCGCGTACGAAGCTACCCAGGAATAGTGGGCACAGGACATGGTCTCCGAGATTGCGGGCGAGACAAACACGCCACGCGCCTGCAATCTCAGAGGCCATGCACGGGAGGAAGAAGTTATGGCAGCGTGTGTCATGGACTTTGAGCGTATGCGATGAAACGCGATCACTCTCTCCCGTTACGGTTCCTGTGGGTGCTAGTGTGACTGCTATGAAATGTTAGCATACTATGCGCAGCGCTGGTATGTGATGGCACCCCGTGGCAGTAAGCAAAACTATGTTTATTTATTTATTTTCATTTATTGATTTCCAATGAATTTTAAAATAAATACTAAACCAAGAGTGAACTGAAGAAACAAAATATTCCGAAACGGCACACTAGTGTACTTAAAGAGTAGACGCTACGTGGCAGATGTCATACAAGTAAAATGATTAATCTATAGACACGAACAAGAATGATAAAATAAACAAAAGAGAAACGTTGATGTGAATCGTAAAATAATCAAACAAGACAAGAGAAGCAGAGACTACACATTTATTCGAAGAAATTTCGATGAATCGATCATCATATTTTAAAAGGTCACATTGCAAAGAAGAAACAAATGAAAAAGAAATATAATCAACAGCCCTAATGAATTGCTGAAAGTTTTTTTCATACAAAGAAAGAGAACCCTTTTTCGTAAAAATATCAGGTTACTTTGATCAGTGATACTTCCTAGGTTCTAGGCGAAACGAGTGTTCATAGCAGTTCGTACAACTAGAGAAGTTATCGTCAAATGGTGTCTTTGCTTCGGTGCTTAGCGCTCAGGATTAGTGATAATGTGGAGGGTGCCTACATCGAAATCTACTTTAACAGTATTATTCAGAAGTTCTAGCCTCGTCTTGTCCAATCAGCGCTCTCGACTTGAATCAGCTGTTATTGAATACCATGCTATCTCAGGCACCGGGAGCTCTGAAGAAAGTGAGCACAGGCAGCTCTACGAAAAAGGCATGCCTAGACTAAAGAGATGGCAATTGGGCGCTGCACTTTAAAGCTCTCCGTACCACGCACGGCTGCAAATATTTGACTGAGCTTGCCATTCCAGTGCATGCCATCTGCAGAATGTGCTTTCTCAGCATGCCCGAGTCCTTTATTTGGGGGGGGGGGAGGGGGAAGGGATATGGGGGCTTTGTGAACCATTTAAGTAAATTTTTTCAACTTCCACACGAAATTTCAAATCATTGATACCCTCGTTTGAGTTGTCTCATCGATCAACTGTCTCTTCATCAATTGTTAATTAAACGTAACTGTGAAGCTAGCATTGAATTAAAATGCTTTTTGGACAGCTTTAGACTTCTGGCGTTTATTGCAAGGTGTAGAGCAAAATATAGACGCTACAGGAGAATCGCGGAAGTCCTTGTGGTGCTACGATGTTTACAATTGTGTCATTTTGGCTCACAGTGTTCTAAAAGAACCTACCGTCTGTCGAATACTTACTTCGTGACTTTTCTGTTCTTGCTGATGAACACAGCACGAGAAATGACGCCAACATTGAAGTTTTAATATAAATACTCTACTCCAAATAACCAGAAACATTCAGGATGGCAATAAGAAGAGGTAGGCCAAGAACCATGCTCCATCTTGTCTAATGTGAACCTGGATGCATGATATTACGAAATTCCTGAAACTGCTTGTGCTCCTGGCTGGTGCTAAATTAGAACAACCATGGAGTATGAAAGATGGTCAATGGACGTGTTAGTGTGCGTTGAGCTTTTTTGTTATCGTACCTACGGCTCTAATTACATCAATACCGAAGCCACTATGTTTGCGCGTCAATTTAAAGCTTCTGTAATGCACTGTTTTGCATGATTGTTTTGTACCCCACGGATCAAATTTTTCTATTTATATTGTTTCACATGTTATATTACATCAGATTGTGTGGAATAGGAAAGAACAGAAGCTGAAAAGAAAGCAGAATAGGTGTGAATAGTTGTAGATCAAAACTCTATTGTTACAGGGTACTTAATATGGAATGAAGAGATGCTTCAACATTTTGGGCACATACTGCAGTGTAACGTGACAAGTGTTGGACAGATCCATGCTGATAAAGCATGGCAGAATATGTCGGCTGAACAGAAAAACATTAGTCGTTACAACCCAAAGATATGTATAAGTTCCACTGAGAGCTAACGCCATCTCACTCAAAAAGAACTCGTATGCGTTGTCCATCCAATCCCGCAAACAAGTTTTCGTAACGCCGAACCCTTTGCATGAGTTTCGGATTGTCGAAATTTGCTATTCATACTTGGGAGCCGTCTGCGTCAACCTAAGCGTTAATCATGAGGACCTGAATAAATTTACCTTATCATACCTTACGTGATTGCGTTCCTTGTTTTCGATAAAAAGAGTGAATATCCCACAAATGTTACCAGAGATTGTGACATGACCACTACGCAAAAGATAGCATTTTCATTCTCAAAGGCAAGCCTTTACCTTACAATATGCCAAGTGTTTACTTTAGTAGAGAGAGCGTAGTTTCACTTCCAATGAAACTTGCTGACACTAGTCAAATGTAAACATGAAGCAGAGACCCAGCTGGTTTTTCGGAATGAGCTCGTATTGATTCTTAGAGTGAAACCGACTCTATGGAAGTACTTCTAAAGGCCTGCTATAGCCGCTAAGATGAATGTCACATAAGCAAGCAATACAAGTATTCGTGTATTACTATTATGTGAGTGCGATTACTTTTTGCACTGGCTCGAAACTTTCGAATATCATGGCAAGCCACGAATGTTTTAAAACGCTGCTTACCTGATCTTTACATGCGCTGGTATCGGCTTCATGACCAAAGAGAGATAGATGTACCTCATGATGTCATCGCACACTGGCTCACCCAAGTCTTGCAATTTTCGAGGTTGCAAAACAGTCAGAATGAGCCTGCAGATCACTTTCTTCACTTATTTACATTCGTACAGTATTTAGTCAGTGTGATTGGACCATACTCGACGACTACCTTCATTATTACACTCCTGCGGAAAAAAATTTCGTTGTCAAGATATTATTGCAAGCTTGATGGCGCTAGGCCAGGATAGTAAAGACCAGTTTTTTATCACACTAAACTATTTTATGAAAGGTCTTTCAGCCTGCACTTTTTCTGGGTTACATCGTAACTGTGATGGAGGCACTCACGACTTCCAAGCTTGCGTCCCTGGTTAACTATATGATGAGTAACATTGTATTCAATGCATTTCAGAGCACAGCAAGAACTACCCGCAGCTACAGGCCCGTCAGGGTTAGGGGCACCACACATGACGGAGCCGGTCGCATCACAGTGCACTCACCTCAAGCACTTTTAGGCCGTGAGGAGACGGACTCTCGGGCAAGGACGGCCACCCTGAGCTCTTGTGGTGTTGCCTCTTCAAGAACTGTCAGGTGCTTGCCGACTGCATTCGTCACAATCACTCCGCGTCTTGTTTCACTGAAGCCAAGATGGTGGCTCCCAGTGCTCACAAGCGGACGCTGTCATTACTTGTGTTTGTCTTAATCCGATTGTGCATGTGCGTGGTGGACGATGAGTCCAGCGGTAGGACTGTGCCAATGCTGGCCGAGACCACGGCTATGTTCCTCGGCTCGACGACATTTGAAATCACCGAGATGACTGTAGGGGAAGTGCCAACAACAGGGAGCACGGCCAACGATGTCACGACTACGGCAACGTCGACGACGGTAGAGCCCAGCTCCACCGCTACCCACATTACAGAGGCGTCGGCGGAAGAGGTAAGCACCCGCTGTTTTTCTTTTCTCTTCAATATACGTTCCACGGCATATTCCAATATTGCTTTACTTTTTCAATGTGATGGTGAGATGTCACACAGCCTGAGACGCACCATCGATTCCTTGTCGTGGCAGTCAATTTTGTCCGGGCCATAGGAAAAGTACGGGTGTATACCAAGTTCATCCGTCAAAAATCCGTTCTGCAAGAACCTGCATTTTGCGCGTGGTTTCATGAGATGGAAATATTTTCCAATTTGAAAAATGAAGCCATGGAAGGAATTCACAGAAAATTTTCAGACAAGTGGGTTTCCATTAAAGGGAAATTCTCGTTGGTAATCATACGAGGATAACGAACAGAAATAACAAGATATGCATGGATTTGAAACTAGCTTTTAATACGACAACGCAGATTTTCCTAGAATATGGCGCGAACTATCCAAACTATAGTCTACCAGCGTTCTAGTTGGCAAGAATTTTGTCGACATTGTTGGTTGGGAGCTTTGACTTGTGAATGGATCCGCTTTTGCTACTGTAGTCGGCTAGCCTTCTGATTAGTGAAGGCCCCCCGAAACAAACGCTGGTTCCGGATTCGAATGCTCAGTCATACAACAGCTGCGCCCGTTATGTCAATCTGATACAGTTGCTTTTTTTTGCGCTGAGCAGAGCCGAAACCGTTAAACTTGTTTAATTTTGCGTCATGTTTCGTTAAAATGCTCATCGCTCCAGCTTCAAAATAGTTGAGATTGTGCTACTTTTAACAAGGATGAGAGAGCGGCCCCATCAACCAGCGATTTGGGCATCATCATTCAATCTAATTCAAAAGCGCCCACCGTAGCCGTAACCTTAAACATAACATAATAGAGAAAGAAGGTGTTCCAGAAGTTTTCAGCAATGTTCTACCGCAGCGTGCAAAATGTTATGTTAGCTACTTTCCCCTCAGTTCAGCGTAAACTTGAAATAAAGCGTGCTAAAATTTTGTAGGGGCTACTAGTAGTCGTCACGAGTCGCAACACATTTTGTTCCTCAATAGACACTTTCAGTTGGACGTACATAATGAGCCTACGGACGCTGCACGGCTACTGCAGAGAAGTGCGCATGTGCATAAGAGAACGTATTTATTCCACGGATGCGTGTGCACGCCCGAAAAAAAAAATCCGGCGCACGCAAGCGTAATGACAGGTTGCCCTAGCCACGTGAAACTCTCGAGAAATTTTGAATGAAAGCAGCGAGGTTGCTAGATGGGACAAGAAGTAAAACCAATTTGGTTCGGCATGGATGCCAGTGGCCGTGCTCACGGCCACTACCACTCGAGGACGCTAAGAAGAACTTGAAATCTATTTAATTTCACATATAATACATCTAGTTGAACGAAGTGCATCTCGGTATGGTCGATACGGTGAACAAAGGTCGTGTTGATTGGTTCACTTGCGGCGTATGCAACGTATCAAGCTGATTGCGTAGGATTGTGCGTGTGTTCAACTCAAAGTACCTATTTACTCATGTGGGCACATCTCGTATCATACAAAGTGCAAGCATCGTAGCTGATGTTTAGATAGAACACTGACAATCCTTCTGACGTATGTGTGGCCCTAAAAAACAACATCAACAAACAGAAGAATGCAACATTTTTTTTATTTTTCCCTCTTCTGCACCCTTCGCACCTGCTTTACGACTATGCGGAGAGGTCGGCAGCTTGGCATGTCTACATCGGCATTTGCAGCACCTTCCGAGTGGTTTGACAGGTTCTGCAAATGCTAATGTAGACTTCGTCATGTGTTGCACTGTGAGGTTGTTCAATGCAGTTTTTTTATTGAAGTAGCAGTGCTCAGCTCCTCTGTGCACAGGCTGGTTGATGCTACCTGGTCTGTTCATATTTTTGTTTTCTTTCGTAGTATAACACTTCTTTGTTATAATACTCCAAATTAAGGATTTGTGCTCAAAAATGCATGTCTTTTCCCCTGGTCACTTGCTCTGGTTTTCAACTTTCATGCTACGATATTAACGTCTAGCTGCTGCAAAAGGGCCTCAATTCTTTTTCAGCTGCTGCACCCCTGAATGTTCGATGATAATAAATATTCTTCTTTAACTATACAAGCTTTCTGTTTGAAAAAAATCTGTACTTTTTTTTGTTTTGTGGAAGAAACAGGTGGATGACATTGCGATATGGATTTTTTTAAAATGTAACCAAAGACTATGTACGAGTAGCTTCAATAACTATATGTTTGCGTTTTCACGCGAAGTAATGAATTTTGCAGCTTGAGTCATCACTGATTTTGTAATACCACAACATTGAACCAAGAACGGCGAATCGAATCGACGCTCAGGTTTAAGAAGTACATATCCAATTCAGCAGTACAGTCCATGGAGCTCCCACGTGAAATGAAGCACTCCGCTGTTTCTGTACTGCGTAAAAGTTGGTGACGAAAACCTCATCTGAAACTATCGCTCAAAATAGATTGTTCCAGTGTTTCCTAAGGGCTTTGAAAAAACGCTGTGCATTATATTAGACACATTCTAAACCAAAAATGACATTATAAGCGATGCTCAGTTTTGTTTTTGTAAAGGAAGTTCGACAAAGTCCACTTTTGTTTCACCTCAAACAAATAAGTTCAGATCACATTGACAGCAGACTTTTTACATTAGGTTTGTTCATTGATTTTATCGAGGCTCTCGATTTTATTGCCCATAGTACGCTAATCCATAAGTTAGAAATTCATAATGTTTATGGGTACCTCACTAAATCTAATAAATTCATACTTATCAGAACAATCACAGTGTGTGTAATTTGGTGACCATCACTCATCTTCATTGCCTATATAAGTAGAGGTGTCCCGCAGGGAAGTGTATTAGGAGCCCTTCTTAATGTGTTTTCATAAATGATACTGTTATTATCAATAGGTCAGTAAAATTTATACTGTATGCTGATGATGCAGCTGCATTGTTTTCCGGTGCAGGTACAGATACGTTGATAAAAAGCTAAAATTGCTTCTCCTGTAACATTAGATCGTAGTCCTTATCAAAGAAACTTGGAATCAGCCCTAAGAAAACGAAGGTAAATATATATAGAAATAAAAATAAGGTTTGCAGCATTCAACGAGATATAATGTGTGCAGATCAAAGAATAGATATTGTCGAAGAAATTTTAGGTGTGACATTTTCATCTCATCTAAGTTGGTATTCTCACGTAAATCATTTGTGCAAGAAACTTTTTTTACTGCACGAGCATTGCCACCGAGTGAAATTCTTCTAGCAGGAATAGAAGTCCAAATAAATCAAGCATCGTTTCAGTCGCATTTAAGTTATTGCAGTTTGGTTCGGCTTACTACAACTCAACGTAACAGACGAAATATTGCTTTTGCAGAAAAAAGCTATCCATCACATTGCCAGCACTGCTTACCAATCTCCAACTTTGACACATTTACGCAAACATAGTATAAATGAAATCAAATGTATTTACGAGCTCCGCATTCTTCGATCATTTTATTTGTGTTCTGAATTTAAACAGTTCAGCCAATTGCTCTTCGGCAAAGTAATAGTCACATTATCAACTTCTGTAAGACAAGAGATTTACTGGTACTGCGTTTTTATAGTGACTATAAACTACATTCAATGAAATATAACATCTCATGCCTTTTAAATAAGCACCTACACTTAGTACTTCACGTGAAACTTTTCTCAATTACTACTGTTTATATATTTCAAGTATTCTTTAAACTTGTACTTTATTTTTCTCTACCTATAACTGTGTATGATTAACTACTATTTTTTATTATATTGTCACGATGGTTGTGTTTTGTGTTGTTTACTGCCAAAATTGTGGGTATCCTTGGTCCTATAGATTGTTGTTTTTAATAGCACCATTGCTATTTACTTTCTGTAAATAACGTTTGAGCATTCGGTTAGTAATATTTGGTGTTCAACAGCGTTTGTAAAAACATTTTAATAAAATAAAAAGTTAAGTGTTTGTTTGTAATTAAAATCTCTGCCTATCCTGCTTTGTGCGGCTATTTTAATATGTTTGTTTATGCAATTTTTCGGCTTATGTGTTTCAAAATTGTTCCACCTGTCACACGTTTGCCATGTAATCTGTCTCCTAGGCCCCAGTAAAGCTGTTTGATCGCAGTTTTCAGCCCATGTGGGGTACTATCCAAAATATAATATTTTGTTAATTCTGAAAAATAAGAGAACGAATGAACAGAAAAAGACACCTATTAGAAAACTTACGCCGTCACGATTTCAATCCCCTGTTCGTAAACTTTCATAGCATATCATGAGTTAACGCCATTTATTGCCTGAATTATAAATCCACCGAGTATGTAGACTTTCCAGCTTTAAATTGCAACCTCCAATATATTCTGCAGTTAAATTATCTAAGATGCATTGTTAATGAATACTTTTATGTATTTTGCTAATTCGCGAGATATTCCAGAAGCGAGGATCTTGCAACAAAAAAAAAACGTTCCTCGGAACTACGTAACATGTCGTGTGTGTACGCGCGCAAAAAATTATAGAAGATTGAACATACGTCACTCCTGCGAGAACGAACAAAGAAGTCAGAGCTCTTGTACGTGCTTTGAGCTCTCCGCTATCAGCTACAGAACACGTGGTTCTTGCATTGAATGCCTTACAAGAGACGGTGCAAGATGTTTTGTACATACGTTCCCCGTGAGTACTTGACAGTCGGCATTAAATGTGGCACGCATTTTATGACGTAATCACGCGAAGTTTTTTTTTTGGTGTATCGCGAATATGTTGCACTCCGTAGTAAAGGGATCGTGAATCCGCTGCATAAGACTGCATTCGTATAGTCATTCAAAGCACGAAATACACGTACCATGGTAGTCTAGTTGATATGGTGCTTGGTCGTGGAATCAAATGCTGGCTGCGGGGACAGCCTTTTTATGAAAGCGAAATTCTCGAGTCCTGTGTACTTTACTTAGCAGCGCTTAAAGGGACCCTGAAACACTTTTTTTTATGTAACCATGAAATGAATCATTAGAAGAGCTTCGTGTCTCACGAACTCAACGCCGCAAACATTTTTCATTGATTCATTGATTTGGGGGGTTAACGTCCCAAAACCACCATATGATTATGAGAGACGCTGTAGTGGAGGGCTCCAGAAGTTTTGACCATCTGAGGTTCTTTAACGTGCACCCAAATCTGAGCACACGGGCCTCAGAATTTTCGCCTTCATCGAAAATGCAGTCCCCGAAGCCGGAATTTGAACCCGCGACCTGCGGGTCAGCAGCCGAGTACCTTGGCCACTAGACCACCGCGGTGGGGTGTCGCAAAATTTTTTTAAATCTGTCCAGTGCGAGTGGAGTTACAAAGGTTTGTCGGATGCTGCTATTGCATTCTCACTTCTTTCGTACCGACGAAAGTGCTGGAAGCTAAGCAGGGAGGGATGGCAGGAGCAAAAAAAGACGTTACTCGCGCCTCGTGTCTTTAAGCAATTTTTTTCTTTTTTTTTATTTGAATGCGCGGCTTTTTCAGTGTGGTCGCACGCGAACGCGCGGAGACATCGCGGCCTCCCGCAGTGATCTCTGTAATGACCGAGCACGCCACGTGCAAATCAACTGATGGCTGGTAGACGGGCTTACTAAGAGTGATTTTTGAGCATCTTCCGTGATTTGTCGAGAGAAGAGAAAGCAGAGAAAGCAGGGGCAAACTAGAGAAAGCAATAATTACCTCACTTAGGTAACTTATTTTGAATTCCAGGCCGCGTGCTGCGCTATATTATTTGGCTCGCGTGTTGTCGGGAGCCTCTACTACCGATTGGAAGCGTTTTCAGATTATGCTCAAAAACGGCTGCGGGCCCTTTTAAAGAACGCCGTTAGGTCAAAATATCCGAAGCACTTCCCTCGGTCGTCTTCCATAATTATATTGCGATTTCGTGACGTAAAAACGTAACGGTTTGAGTATCAACAGTTTGCCTGCGAACAACATTGATGCATGCTGCTCGGTAGCGTCATAAGAGCATACTGTGCGTCGTTATCTCTTTACGTACGTTTTGTTGACAATGTGGTTTTGTTTTGTTACTGTACAACTGTTTCTTCGTGTGTTCTCGCATGACTTTGCTGACGCATGCACTTTTCACTTCTCGGCCTTGCGTGGCGCCCTTCTAACGGCACACGCGAAGAATTTGCCGACTGTGGTCGAGTTTATGTTACCGGGCACCACGTAGGGGAAGGCAGCCAAAGTAGCGTGAAACGCCGTATGGGTGTACCTGTGTATGACGATTGTAAATGATGCAGGAACACACGGTACGACAGCCCGAGAGTGAAACAGGAAATGTATGGTTCCCACTCGTGGACTGCGGACACGTATTGCATTGCAAGCGGAAAATTCTTTTAATGGTGTCTGCAGAACGTAATTGCGGAGGGAAGATGAAGATGCCCTAACACTCTCGTCTCTCGTGTCTAGGAAAGGAATTTCGGCTTATTGGTTCTATTAAATTGCTTTGTTTTCAAACAGACACTAAGCTTGCCTATCTGAAAGCCACATATCATACGGTGCACTGAACTTTCTGCGATTTCCTACACCTGCAAGAGTACTGCCATAATGTCCAGCCGAACACCCAGCCACGTCTATATAGCGTTTTGCACAGTCTACTAAATGCGAAGCATTTCTTCGCGGACTGCCAGCTGTTTCTTTCTTTATCTACGTATTTATCAATCTATCAAGCCACTTTCGTCTGGGTGCTGTCATGATAACCCCTATAACTTGGGGCAAACCAAAAGTAGTATGGGAGGGTAAGATGGCTTCACAAATACGACTCGCTGATCATTACATAAATGATGTCCCGATCCCGTCAAGTACGTCGTAAAACACTTCTGCCAAATAGTGGCATGTACCCGCAGGCGGGTGTGTGCCACTGGTATGCACCACAGGTGATAGACATTTTATATCTGCCCAGAAACGCCGAAAACACCCATGGATAATTTTAACTCGTGAGTGTTTGGTAATGGCTAACATCAGCTGCGTTTACCCAACAAGTGCAAAAAAATTGTCAGGGTCCCAAAAGGAATCAAACCCCAGCATTCTACGGGACCATCATGTATTCTACCACAGAGCCACCCGAGGTTTCGCAACTGTTTTTCAAATAAACCGTAATGATCGTGAAGCGTCCATTGGGGGTGTAATGACGTCTATCCAAGTTTATGAGCTCCTACAATAGAGGTGTCACGTCGGGTTAATTTCAACTGTTGTTAGTCGCAATGCACTCAAGATAATTGACAGTTTTTTCCCACAATAACCGTGGATGGCGACGAATTGGAGAAGGTATATAGGTCCTAAGGTTCATAATGTGTATACGTTGAAGTCGCCGACTAGTATAAAGGACGGACTGATGGACGGACGGACAGGTTAACGTATGCACGAATGGATGGATGGTTAGATGCATCGATGGACGATCAGCGAGACGGCGCGGGTGATCATATATTGTGTTGTCATATAATTTATTACGCATAAAGTAGGTTGTTTACAAATGTGTCTTGGGTTATTGTTGTGCAGCTGTTCAGTTTTGGTTTAGATATTGTGGGGCGTGATGAATGCCCACTAGGTCGGCCCTAAAGATTTTCGCCCCTAAAAGGAGGCATCGGCAGCGTTCACCCAATAAACTCATAGAATAAATATCATGACCCAGCAGGAATCAAACCCCAGCATTCAACGTAGCAATCAAGTATTGTACCACCGAGCCACGCGAAGTGTTGTAACAGCTTTTCAAGTATAGACCGTAATGTTTGTGAAACGTCCGATTGAGGTTGTAGTGTTAGTTAAGCAATCTTCTTAGTAGTACCTATATACACTTACTATACGTCCGTCACGTTTGGATAACGAAAATTGTAGTGAACTGCTTTCCACCCAAGCTTACTTATCCAGCAGTGTCCAGGGCCGCCATCTTCGCTGGAATCAGAGTTTGATATCAGCTTACCGCTTCTAGTGTTGCTGATACCAATGTTGTAGTTGGCATAGTTACACAACAGCAGACATGTGACTGTTTAACATATGTCAGTGCGTACAACATTGGCACTTGCGTTTAGCGCAATTTTGTAAAGTATCGCTCATTAAAAGAATCAGAACAGACTGCCCCCACTACATGCTTCGCATTATTAGTGATTCCCAAGGCACGTGGGATCTGCCGGTTTTTTCTCAGTGCCTTCTTTATTCAAAGAGAATAGAATTTTTGAAAAATCTGCGTGCTGAGCAATATTAGGCAGGAAGAGCCATTCCTGCTGATGATTTAAACTGATGCGCATAAAGCAATGCGTGTTCGTTTTGTTTAACTCGCGCGCTGATTATCGTCTTCTTATGTGTCATATAGGTTTCCACGATGGTTTTAGGCAGGACGAATGAAACTGCAAAACACCAATATATGTCTGCAATGTGGAAGGGTAGGACGTGATCACGAAGACAGAGAGAGATAAAAAAAAAAGATTTATTCTGTGAAGATTTTGAGTGAAAGTGGGAGTGTCCCTTATTCCAGGAACCCTCTTGCATGGACAGCCCGCCGGGCTTGAGTGACGAGTTGGCGCTGGTCGAACAGGTCCGACTGGGAGATCGCAGCCTCATAGAAACAAAAAAAAACTTGGCTGATCGGTATTACACGAACGTAAAATGTGTCTTTGCAGAGGAAGTTCAGCGTTCATTTTGCACTGTTCCACCATATGGGCGAAGGAATGAATTTTACCGCAACAAACTGCAATGTCACGCGAAGAACGGCAAGCAGCTCGAAACTTGAAGCGCTCACTTCAAGCAGAAAGCACTCACGAAATGAGCATAAGCAGAAAGACCGCGGACAAACAACTGCCGCAGGTCGACAGAAAATACGCCAAATGAGCGCACATGTTTACGGAGGACGAGCGCGAACAACTGTCACAATTCCTCCTGTGCAACACGCTTTTATCATAAACGGCGCCACGGCAGCGAGCAAAGTGACGTTCGTGCTCTCTTGAACAACTGTAGCTTCAAAGCAAGCTTGCCGGGGAAGCGCAAGAGGTACAGAGTTCCCATTCTCGCAATGAGCGCGCGCGCGTGCCGTGGGGAGGCACGGGCATACGGGCCCTCTATAGGAGGCACGCGCGCATAGGTGGTGGCGCGGTGCGGCGACGTTCAGAGTGCGCGCACGTCGTGCCATCTCGCTACCGATGGCGAAAACGTTATGAAGTTTCTGAGCTCTGACGACCACCAGTCGTACTAGATGGGTGCATATAAATCGCTTGCCGGCGTATTGGTTTGCGTCGTGCGCTCAGGATGCGAGGTCCTTCGTTCGATGCCCTGCTGCGAAACTTCTCGTTTTCTTAACAGTTTGAAAGTACACATTATACAACATCGTATGCATGATGGAAGTATGGCAGCGTAGCAGTGGCGGACCCTGGCATTAAACACTTTCGTGTTAAAACACACGCCGTGCACGCGTGCGCATCTGTGTGTTTTACATTTGAAGATAGGCTTAACTTACACATCCAGTCAGGCGTTCTTACGATTTTAGTCCTCTCTTTCGGCCGGGCTGTCATATACTGTGGTCACATTCTGTCCTCATTGATTGGCATACCGCAAGCAAAACTACATATAGCATGGCCAGGTGTAGCGCATGTTCGCGTGAAAAAGTTCACTTCTTGTCGTTCTTCGAGTGGCTTGATGATAATATTATGTGCAGAGTACTTCAGGAGCCCGGGCTTTCGAAAGCTCTCGTATGCTGCCGTTGGTGGAAATAACGCAGTAAACCGCGAATAAAAAATTAAAAAGAGAAAAGAAGTCAAAAAGAGAAGAAAAGGAAAATTAGAATTAAAATGAGAAATCCATAGAAATATCCACAAAGAATACAATAAACAAGAAGAGAAAAAACGCAGAAAGCGAAGAGGAAACAAAGAAAAACGAAGAGACGCACTTCCCACCGGCTTGGCGCCACTAGTGTGAAGCTGCCCCAATTTTTTCGCAGTTTGTATATCTGAGAAACTCGCAGCCTTGCAACCTATTCATCTGTCGTAATTGTTCATTAGGCCACACTGGCCACAAAATTGCAGGTCGAGCAAACCTTGCCGCACGCGTGCGTTTTCTGTCTACATGACTATATCCGTTTTATTATGCACCGAAATCCTTGCACTTTTCTGTGTCCGTAAGTAATTTTATTTAGCAGTACAATCGAAAGTGTTCGCTGTATGTGGTTTGCGTACATGATAACGAATAGGGTTGCCAGGTTTGGCTACCTTCCACCAGTTTGGCTTCTTTTTAGCCTGGTCATGGTGGCAAAAACATCTTGGTTGCTTGGCTACTTTCTGGTTGCTTCTTTGATCCTCATTCGGAGCCAAATTACCTATATGCTGCGACATCGTGGCAGCTAGCGTTCTAATATGCGGTATGTAAAAGCATCAGTCAAGGAGCATTTCCAGCCCCCAAAACTGTAGTTGGCCCATGCATTGGATAAATAAATTCGCAGATCTCACGTACAGTAGGAATCAATCATATAGGAAGCACAAATGAGGAAGGTTGATATGTCACCTTAAAATCAGCACAATGCCACGAGGCGGATTCAACTATGCCGTACAAAACTTCCATGTCATGATTATCATGTTTAAGCGTGTCATTTACCTTTGTCGTCTATATACGTCACGTAATACCAAATTTGGTATATGTGAAGCTAGCGAAACGGCCGCGAGCGCATCATGAGTGTGGCTTGCAGTCATGTTCCCACATTACACGCATGTCATAATTTCTGTTAGGGTCTGTCGCTTGTATTCGCCATGCAGTCATGTCATATCATACCTGTTTTGCAACATGTCATGTTAAAAAAACCCATGAAATGTTAACAAGACCATGAAATGTAAATCATGATATTCATGACATAGACGTCATGATCTTTATGTTATGACTAGTCAGTTATGCTCGTCATACAGTCATGTTATGCCATAGCACTTTTGGCATTGATACCATTATAGAAACGGCCGGAGAGCTAAACGTCGTAGGTGGCCAGACAGACAGACAGACAGACAGACAGACAGACAGACAGACAGACAGACAGACATACAGGCAGGCAGGCAGACAGACAGACAGACAGACAGACAGACAGACAGACAGACAGACAGACAGACAGACAGACAGACAGACAGACAGACAGACGGATGGACGGACGGACGGACGGACGGACGGACCGACCGACCGACACACGGACGGACGGACCGACCGACCGACACACGGACGGACGGACGGACGGACCGACACACGGACGGACGGACGGACGGACAGACAGACAGACAGAAAGACAGACAGATAGATAGATAGATTGATAGATAGATAGATAGATAGATAGATAGATAGATAGATAGATAGATAGATAGATAGATAGATAGATAGATAGATAGATAGATAGATAGATAGATAGATAGATAGATAGATAGATAGATAGATAGATGCGCTCAAAGCGGCCGAAGTTCGCTAAGAAATGCTTTCCATTTGAAAGCTTTTGGAGTTATTGTCGGCCTTTGGGAGAAAACAGCTGCGCGGCTACGATTTTACAGTTGACATATTGTTGAACGTAGCTTCAATATTTAATAAAGTAAAATGAACTATCGAAAGCGCTCAATACACTGGATCTCCTGCACTCATCGATTAATGAAAGGGTGTATCCGACGAAATGCCTGCGTTATTATTTTTTTTTGGAATGGTCACGGACTCCTAATCATGACTTCATCCCCACGTTAGAAGTGGTTGAAGAGTGCCTACACTTTGAGCTTGAATGATAGCGACTGCGATACTGAGTGCAGCCATGCAGTATTCAATTTTAGTGCCGCCAGAAGGGTGGTACTTTTAGTCCGTTTCAAAAATGTCACGGTAGTCTCACGAAGAGAGGGTAATTTACTTCCGCTACACATGAAAGAAACTTCGTTATGCAGGACGGAATTAGTGCTAAAGAAAAATATTTCTGCTTAAATCTCAGCAATTACAATTTTGGAGGATTTGTGCTGTATTTATTTGCACTTCCACCAAAAGGTTCTTGCATTTGGTCATTTGAATGAAAACGCCCCAGTTCTTTTCGTACATAAGACAAGTAGGCTATTTTCAGGTATCTTTTGCAATATCTTTGCTATTTTCAATATTTTACCCCTAGCGTTCCTGCTGATGGAGCGAATTCAATGGTATCATTGGCGTTCCTGAAAGCGATAGCACCCCGCCGCTGTGGTCTAGCGGCTAAAGTACTCGGTTGCTGACCCGCAGGTCGCGGGTTCGATTCCCGGCTGCGGCGGCTGAATTTCCGATGGAGGCGGAAATGTTGTTGGCCCGTGTGCTAAGATTTGGGTGCACGTTAAAGAACCCCAGGTGGTCTAAATTTCCGGAGCCCTCCACTACGGCGTCTCTCATAATCATATGGTGGTTTTGGAACGTTCAACCCCACAAATCAATCAATGAAAGCGATAGCAACAGGCAAGGCCTATGATGAGTGGATGTGTTTGTAGATACCAACGTCTGGCGACGCTCGGTAGACGAGCACATCAGTTCCGACGGCAGCAGTCCGAACGTGCACGCAGTGAAACCAGGTTGAGCAAGACGGGTGGCACATCACGATAAACACGCAAAAGCTTCAGATAGCACAAAGAACATGTAGTACGGGCATTTTGCATGGGCAGGGTGGCCTGAGGACTCTTTCATTTACTACGCCTGCCATGTCACTGCCTGCGGTCATTAGGAAAGCAAAAAAAATGGCATTACATTCCACATTCAACCCACCGTCTTGTGGTAATGTTGCTCGACAGTTGTCCCGAACATCGCGCTATCGAATACCGACCACGACGGACGCATTTAGATGGGAGATAAATGCTGAAGGCTCGTGCGCTTAGCCCACGTGGTCGAAAATATATAGCCCTGTGTTATGGCATCTCCAATAACTACATCTTTGCTTTGGTACGTAGAAAACGAACCATTCTTCGCATTCTTTATGCAAGCAAACTTTGTTTCTTGGATTTATCATCGCGCACCGAGCTTAGCCAAACTCAAGTTTATTGATTTTCGCACTTATCAAGTAGACCATAAATTCGCCCACGCAATGCGGAGCATCAGCATTTAGATAGCTTCCAGCGTTGAAAAATTTTCCCTTGTACCAAGAGATACGACGCATCACGATGAATGTCAATTGCGCCCCTACAGTTTTCTTTGCCCCTTACGTAGCTTACGTCTTCCTTGGGCTATTGTCAACCGTGGAAAGCTTCAGCGTGAGAAGCTCAATGAGAAGCAATGCTTGTGCCTGGACCTGTAAACAGGCGTTCTTTTTTTTTTTTTCGCACTGCCTCGTAAGTAATGCACCAGCTCGAAGACTCGTTTCCAATGGCGGAAGCATTTTTTTTCCTTCTTCGTTTTCCACTCAACGAGACACGCGAGTGGTGCCGTTCAATGGCGGACGAGGAGGTGACGCCAACGGCCAAGTTCAACGGACCGCGGAAAGAAATGAACGACGACTCCCGGTGGCGTTGGGGACCTTGCCTTTCTCACGCCTCTCGTGTCACGGCCGGTCGGACGGAAGCCACGCGCCTCGATAGGGCCATCACTCGCCGATATCGCTGCAGGGCCACCGCAGACCAATAGAAACGCGGGCCGTTCTCGTTGCTCAGCTCCCGTACGTCATACACAGCAACTGATCGGACGTGCCGGTGCCTTTTGATACGACTAGGACGAGAGCTACGTTTTATTTCTCCCTGTTGGCCATTTGAACTGGACCACCGCGCCGGCGATGTTTCTGCGCGAGCTCTATATAGAAGGTTTCGGATAGTGTGTCTCTATGAAAACCCCTCCTAATATGTTCCGGAGGCATAACGACGAGATACTTATTTGTGTCTAACTGTGTGTATCCATTTCGTGTCAATGTGCCTATATACAACAAGTTAACCATGCCAGCACCATGACACGCAAGAATGGTGCGGCGCGAAAATTCAACGGTTCTTCTGTATAACACATTTTAGTGGGACAGATGTTTCGATACTAAACGTGGGCACTTGCAGTTTTTTCTGTGTTTCTAACATAAGGTGTTTCGCAGTTGAAAGCATGAGTAACCCTGACGCTATGGTGCATCATCTGTACGGTCGCGAGGAAGGGTTTCAAGTCGATAGCGTGCTTGGTGAGGCGTTAAGTTTGCCGTTTGGCAATGCTAAAATAATGTGTGTCTTCGCATAGGAGCGACTGCGGGGTAGATGTGGACAAAGCAATGACGCGAAATTGACAGACACGTGACAGAAAGACTAGGCGGTGGGTATACGCTGGATTCTGAAACGCTCTTTGAAATGCAGCCTTATGCCGAAGCGGTTGTGAGAAAATAGAGAGCGCTATGTCTCGCTTAACTACGTTTAACACGTACGTAGTGACCTATATATGTATATGTAATGAGTGTATGCACAATGTTTCTTTTTTTTGCGAAATAAATGATTGATTGATATGTGGGGTTTAGCGTCCCAAAACCACTCTATGATTATGAGAGACGCCGTAGTGGAGGGCTCCGGAAATTTAGACCACCTGGGGTTCTTTAACGTGCACCCAAATCTGAGCACACGGGTTTGCGAAATAAAGAAAGAACATACAATTAGAGTGTACATTACTCTAAATGTTTGTGATCAGTATCCATACATACATATCAAACTGAGGCTAACGAAAATTGGCAGATCCCGCGTACAGTGGGAATCGATTGATATGCGAAGCGCAAATGAGCAAGCTTGCTATGTCACTTTAAAATCAGCACAACATTACGAAACAGACGTAAAGTATGCTGTACATGACTTCCATGTCAAGATTATCATGTTTGGACCTGTCATTTACCATTGTCGTCTATATACGTCAGGTCCCATTATCGAAACGGCCAGGAGAGCAAAAAGTAGTAGGCGGCTGGATAGATAGATAGATAGATAGATAGATAGATAGATAGATAGATAGATAGATAGATAGATAGATAGATAGATAGATAGATAGATAGATAGATAGATAGATAGATAGATAGATAGATAGATAGATAGATAGATAGATAGATAGATAGATAGATAGATAGATAGATAGATAGATAGATAGATAGATAGATAGATAGATAGATAGATAGATAGATAGATAGATAGATAGATAGATAGATAGATAGATAGATAGATAGATAGATAGATAGATAGATAGATAGATAGATAGATAGATAGATAGATAGATAGATAGATAGATAGATAGATAGATAGATAGATAGATGCGCTCAAAGTCGCCGAAGTTTTCCAATAAATGCTTCGCATTTAAAAGAGCTTGAAGAGTCAATATTATTGACAGCTTTATGACCCTTGGTAACGATAAGAGCTAAAGCGTCTTCTATATTTTTCGGTGTTGTGTACGCATACATATATTTTTCTTCATCCTAAAGTATGTGCGGTGTTCACGAAATAACTAATGACCCAACAAAAGGTTGTACACAGGACTTGCACTTCACTGTCGGTAGTTTCGTGTTGTCTAAGTGATGCACAAATGTCCAAGTAAGAACGCAAAAACTCACTCAGCTTTCAATTCCACCCCCTCCTTTTTCCCCCAAAATATATCTGCGATGCGTGTTACCATAACGAAGTGACCTTTTTTTAGCATTGGGTTCGATCGTGGATAAATATGCAGGCGCTCATGCAGTGCCGGTATGCTCAGAACAGCACAACTCACGGGTAACTACGTTGTACCAAAACTCGCACTACTATTGGTAAGGAATCATATAATGAAGGGGTCACATTGACGTTACAAACAGGAAACAGGGCACCAAGGAGGTTCGTTTTTTTTTCACTGTTATGCATCTCGTACACATCGTGCAGACCCACACCTACCAATAATAAATTAGTTCGAGTAATCACAAGTAATGACAGCTGCCCAAAACTATGACGTATATTTATCACGTTTCAAATAAACACGCATCTTCCGCAACCTGCTATATCCTAACTTCGTAGTTACCACGTTCTTTTTGTCGCAATGAGCCATGAAAGTGGCAGCTGTACAAAAAAAAAAGCTTTATTTTTCCTTACTTTTGCGTCGCTGTCCCCTGCTCCCGCCAGCACTGCAGAAGAATGATACGAATTAACGCAGCTTCTTATCAAGAAAAAAGCAATAACAAGAACCGTTACGTGCCAATGGGGGCAATCAGCCTACGCAGAGCTCCTAGAAAACCCCAAGAGATCACTGTCGTCAGAACTTTCTTGTCTTTGTTCTCGGCGCCTTATCGAAATGGGGCTCCTCCACTCACCGCGGGGAAGCATCACATAAAGAGCCTCGGTGTAGTAGTCACCTAGAGACATTTTAACAATGCCTGGATGAGCACACAGTCACGCACTTTCTTACGGGATGCAGCGGGAAATCACAGTCAGTTCTTCTTTCACCTTTACGGTGTGGCTCCCCTATAGGTTAGTGGAATCATACGGTGGCTTTTTGTCTCGCTTGCTTTACTTCATTCACTTTTCAAGAACCTTAATTACTTAAATAACATACTTCAGTCAGAATAATGGTTTTCTACCACTTACAACAAAAAAGGTTGACAATGACATATTTTTGTCCACCAAATCAAGCATTTGAGTTAACACCTTCGCACATGTACATTCTAGTCAGCATGTGAATGCAAGACTACTCAAACTATTAGTAACATTCTCTTTACGTGGTTCTGCGTTTTCAAAATATCCATGGAGATGGAAACCATTCGCGAAATCCTCCAAGTGACTTCACATGTGACGTGTGCAGTCCTTGGTGTAGCCTCTATGACCTTAACATATGGCTTGAAATAAAGGCGTATGACCATCAGGCTCTTCCAATTGGGTTGTTGTAACATTATCGGGGCTTTTCCCCGGCACCTCCGTTGTATTAAGATTGCCTTCGCAACATCACGCCTCAGACAGACAGACCGCTTTGTGCTCTGGTAGGGCGATTGCGCCGCCGCCAGAGTTAGACTGCAGTCCTAGCCACGCTTATTCAACACAAATTATACACCCAATTTGAAGCTGCTTATATATGCTAATGGAAACTTTGAAATATAAAGCACGTAACTGGTTATTTATGATTTCTTTTTTAAAATCTTATTTAGAAAGCGCACTACAGCTTACTGCTAATCAAGTAATTTATTTCGCGAATACCTTGTGAACCCAGTCCACGATAAAGAACACCAGATGGTCAGAATTTCCGGTGCCCTCCACTACGGTATCTCTCACAATCATGTCGTGGCCTTTATACGTTAAACCTCATATATATTTATAACAAATACGTTGCGCAACGAATTTTCGCTCCAGCAGGTATTTCATCTGGAGCGATGCAAGTGCAGATAGCCTTGCAGAGGGTCTTGTCCTGTTTAAATACTAGAAGTATGTCAAAGAAGAAAGAAATACGCTCTACACGTGCAAAAATATCTCATCCAGCAGACCAGTGCACTCTTGCAGTCCGTCATTATTGCGCGTTCTCACGGTAGCTCCATCTGGGAGCGCATAAGCTAGGATTCACTAAATGTCGTGTCAAACTGCCAAATTTTGAGACAATTCATCATCCTTTAGATACTCTGTTTAATAAAGCAGAAATCTTATTGTTTATACTTAATCTCTTGTCGTGACACGTCTTTCATACTTTTCAATTAGGGCCTACTTTCTTGAGGGCCTGCGATATTTAGTTGTTTCGAAGCCAGCCAGCCGTTCATACCCGTAATATCGGGCTCTTATGTGTATGCGAGATCCACTTGCGGTGAACGGTCGCGTCTAATTCCAGCAGTCAAATGTCCCGACTGATGCACACTATCCTGAAGTGGCAGATAGTTTCGGCGAAAGTTTCAACACCGAACTACACTGATAAACGTGATTGGGTAGGCTTCTCTCCGGTTGAGAAGCAAATAACATTTCCAGAGGAATACCAGCCAACGTATTCAGGTAAAGTAATAACTTATGTCTACATGAATGAAAAATTCCGCCATTTCAGGCCCAACTCAAACCCATCCTCAAGGGTAACTGGGTGTCCCCAGGGAACAACAGTGTTCATAACGCCTCCTGTTCAACTCGTGGGGTCACACTTGTTTTGACTTTCGAGCCGAGCGCGTATAGTCCGTTGTGATGCACAGTAGGAAGGGCAGACCGGTTCCCGTTTCCGGGTGCTGCCTGAATGTACCATGACCCCTCAAGGAGTTGCATGTTTAAGTGACCTCAAACTGTCGTGAAACTTCGTGATTTATAACTTAAAGTAATTATATATACTTCATTGAATATGCTGGATCATGTCTCTCATCAAATATAACGAACTATGCGGGTGTAGTAACTTGAATTCCTTCCTTCCTTCTTTTTTTCTTTCTCTCTGCGGGGCGATGCTAAAATTGCGGAAGGGGACGTGGCTAAAGATAAGCATCGCCTGAATGGACCGCTCCAACCATATAGTAGCAGCAGAATGACGTTAGTAACAAAAGCCTGAAAGAACGCCTGAAAATCAATAGGCTGAGATTTTCTGGGTAATAAATGTTATCCATACGCCACTTGACTCTACAAATCAGTCGTACTGTCGTGATTCATCGACGTGAACCAACCTGTCGCGAACTCGCTACGCAAGCGGCGAGCTCGCAACAGTAATCAGCGAATGCCAGTCGTAGCTCAGAGCACTAGCGAAAATGTTTTATTACTGCTTCCTGCAGTCGTATTGTGCACTTTCGTATATCATGTACTGACTTTCTTTAAGACCAACTAGCTCGTTGCACGTTTATTTGCAAATTGCCGTAATGCGAACGTGGACGTGTTGGGACGTGGGTCTGACTGAAGGGTTTGTCAGTAGTGCCTTCGATCTTCTTTGCGTCAGGTCACCGAAGGGAGCTCATCCACAGAGGTAGTCAGCAGCTCCTCTTCCGGAACGACGCCGCCTTTGACGCTGCCGGACGATAGGTCGTCGCCAATTACAACTCCCCTGTCGACACGGAGGGCAACCCTACAAGTGAGCCTGGGAGACACCGACCCACCTGGGCTGCTCCTTCCATTTCCACTGCCGCCACCAAATCGAACCGAACCGTGGTTCAAGAATCAAGGTAAGCCAGCGTCGTCAGAGAAAGCCCTTGAGTCGCAAAAGTGCCTTGTTAGCTGTTTTTGACCGAAACTCTGCTGAGCATAGAAAGAGAGAGGTAGATTGCATCTAAACGACATCAGGGGAATTTCTTCACTCACAAGAATTCCTAGTCTGGAGTATCTGAGCCCGTATTCACAAAAAAACATTGATCGCTAACAATGTTCGTGTGAGAATATTTCAGCTTTACACGATGCGAGAAACATTATTATCCATGCCGGCTGATATTTGGGAAAGTGCGTTTACAAAAGATAAGCTGTATGATTAACATGCGAGGTTTAACGTCCCAAAATCACCATATGATTATGAGAGATGCCGTAGTGGAGGGCTCCGGAAATTTCGACCACCTGGGGTTCTTTAACATGCACCCAAATATGAGCCCACGGGCCTACATTTCCGCCTTCATCGGAAATGCAGCCGCCGCAGCTGGAATTCAATCCCACGACCTGTGGGTCGGGTCAGCAGCCGAGTACCTTAGCCACTAGACCACCGCGGCGGGGCGATAAGCTGTATGAATTTGGCCCCTTGTACTCCTATGGTTTATCCAGAATGCATCACGGGTCTTCCGAAAAAGTACTGCGTAACTGTGGTATAGAGCAATTAATAACAAAAAAAACTATGCATAGGCTATGTACACAAAAATACAATAAAGGCCAAAAAAATGAATTGGTATTCAAATGGAAAGTGTTAAACTATATTAGAAGTTCTAGCTAGTCCACAAGTATATTTTCAGCCAGTGCAGTAAAACGTCTGTTTAGTTGTCCATTAAAATTATTTTGGTCAGGGTTTGTTAAAGTTGCTTCAGGAAAATCATTCCATAGTGCAAGGACGTGTGGTATCACCGATTAATCAAAATAATTACTCTCTTCCGCTTGGTAGACCGACGTCAAATAGCTTCGAGGTCTCTCTGAAAGCCGCCTAGCTCCCCAAAAAATAAGGGGTGAGGAGGCATCAGCGAAATAATGTGCAACATTATAAAAACACGGAGCAGCCCCGAAAGTAATACTCAGCAGAAATGCAAGATTTTCTATTGCCTTCAGTTAAATTACTGTATACTGTATTTTCTCAGACAGATTCATGAACATTACCCTTCACCTGTTGTTTTTAAACTTGTGGCTGCAACGTGCGACAAAATGTTCTAATATCAGCTCCGAGTGTATTCTGAACTTTTAAAATCTAAGCGACAATCCAGACAAGTTTGTAAATAAACATTCGAATCGTGTGTCTCGGGCGGATGCTTGAAAAGGACGGAAACACACGAGCGTTGATTTATAGCTACAATTGTTTCTCTCGCACTTGTAGCTCATAAACGCTGAAAAAAAACTGTCGCATGGCGCCTACGTGGCTTGACAGGGTGTCATTCAATTATCACTATTCAAAATTGCCCCTCTTCATCTTTCAAAGCGATAAACGTACAAAGTGACAGAGTGACACAGTTCATTCATTTCTGTGTCGGTATAAAACTGCGCATTCATCAAGTTTTGTGGTGCATTCACTCTCGACAATGTAAAGAAAGGTTAGAATGTGAGCCTTCTCTTACCGATCCCTATGTTTTCAATAATTGACATGTGGAGTTCAACGTCCTAAAACCACCATATGATTATGAGAGACGCCGAAGTAGAGGGCTCCGGAAATTTTGACCACCTGGGGTTCTTTAACGTGCACCCAAATCCGAGCACATGGACCTACAACATTTTTGCCTTCATCGAAAATGCAGCCACCACAGCCGGGATTTGATCCCGCGAACCTACGGATCAGCAGACGAGTACCTTAGTCATTACGCCCCACCACGGCGGGGCGTAATGTTGTAGCAATTTCTGGTTAATGCAGCCGCCTGTGTGTCCTGCGTAGAAGCGACCACAGCTGAAAGGGACCTTATATTCTACATATGGCAGTCACTGAAATTGTTGGTGTGTTTTACCAAGCAAATTTGTTGGTATGTTCTGCCGTATAAGTGTGTACAAGTCTGTTCGCTGCTACGTAGTACATACGGGCTGGTGAATTAACTAGATATTACGAAGACGTAAGAGATCGCTAACCGAAGGCTCCCCTTCCAGTCTTTCCTTTCATTTGCTAGAGTGTATATGCGCGCGAAAATTCAATGAACACGCTGTTTTGTACTAGAATTAGAATGAAGAAATACGTCTAGGCATGACATAATGAGGATAGCGGTAGAGCAAGCGTGAGTCAGTCATCGAATAACTTGCATAAAGATTAAATCAAATGACTTAACAGTTTTCTTTAACGTAGACTACCGTATGCGCCAGATTTATAGGTTCGCATAGCATGGGCATGCGCAGGGAAGTTGTCATGCCCCCTTTCTTTTCCGGCATTGTGCGTTTCGTCAGTTTTTTGTAGACCTTTGTGGAGCCCCGAAGTTCCTTTTTATGTCCGTGTTTGCACACACTGTTTATTTTACAACGAATACGTACCAACTATAGTTGGTACGTATTCATTCTAAAATAGACAGTCTGTTAGCGTTCTGTTATCAGCTCATCTATCTGTGATTCCGAGGTGTATAAAGCAATCGCGAGATAGTGGAATTAGTACACAGTTTTCAAGCAAAGCATACTTGCGTCAGCCAGACATCTATCGTTAAGAATCATAAAAAGAGCAATTTTTGAAAGGGGTAATCAAAGGCCACCCTGTCACGGCATACAGACGCCATGTGATCATTTTTTGTCTGCCTTATCCCTATGTGAAAAAGAACTAAAATCAATTGTCAATCAGCGCTCGTGTCCCTCTGTTTCTTTCACTACTCCGGCCGTGTCACGCGGGCCATATAGCGAAAGCACGTTTCATCACCATCCAGGGCTCTGAACATATCTAGTTACCTTCACTGTGCAACCCAAATACTATTTCTTACTTGAGACATGTATCGTCACTTTATCAGCAAAGCAATAAAAAGAGCTTGAGTGTGAGTCTGCACTGCTTGCATAGCGCTGTACAAACGTTAGGGAAAAGTTCAACTGCACGCGGGACCCAGTTCGGAGTGATGGCAGACGGAAAACTCATCAACTGCGCAATGCCAGCCTCGACTGTTTGAGATGTACATAAGCCCCGCCGCGGTGGTCTAGTGGCTAAGATACTCGGCTGCTGACCCGCCGGTCGCGGGTTCGAATCCCGGCTGCGGCGGCTGCATTTCTGATGGAGGCGGAAATGTTGTAGGCCCGTGTGCTCAGATTTGGGTGCACTTAAGGAACCCCAGATGGTCGACATTTCCGGATCTCTCCACTACGGCGTCTCTCATAATCATACGGTGGTTTTGGGACGTTAAACCCCACATATCAATCATGAGATGTACATTAAAACATTTATTTTTGTTTGCTCCTACCCGCTCACGGTCACACCGGCTCGATTGATTTTGATGATTGATATGTGCAGTTTAACGTCCCAAAACCACCATATGATTATGAGAGACGCCGTAGTGGAGGGCTCCGGAAATTTCGACCACCTGGGGTGCTTTAACGTGCACCCAAATCTGAGCACACGGGCCTACAACATTTCCGCCTCCATCAGAAATGCAGCCGCCAGCAGCCGGGATTCGAACCCGCGACCGGCGGGTCAGCAGCCGAGTATCTTAGCCACTAGACCACCGCGGCGGGGCAGGTCACACCGGCTCGTTTTACAACATCTAAACAGAGGATGCTTCGCGAGGCAGCTCATGCGACCTGTCACTTGACTGTAGTCGCATTAAAGAGAAGCTTGCCGGGTGGGTTATACACATTGAGGGGCGAATAACTTGCGGTTGATCCCAAGCTGTGACGTAGCACTGTTGGGACGCCGGAAAATATTGAGTAGACCGAGAAAATCTCAACTAAATAATGAATTCTGCAGTCTCCTGAATTGCCTTAAATACATACATTTTCAGGTTGAGAGAAGAATGCGCAACTAGATTCACAGTACCTATTAGTGCACATTGAAAGAAGTAGGTGAAAATAAGCAGTGTAAGGGGATCACTGTCCCGAAACAGCATTCGAACCTTGCACAACGAGGTACGCTTTAGTGTGAGAGCCTCCGCAGAATGACTTAAGCCACCTGTGGTTTTCTTACCACGCACCTGGAGCAGGGTATTCAGGGTCGTTAAATTTCTTTCCCTTTGCATTGCCAGCTACCACGCGGCCACGGAACGAAGGACGGCAACCACCTGAACATATCACCTTGGCGACGGAGTCACAGTGACGAAGTTAAGGGTCGAGAGCTCGTTTTCTCTGTTATGTACAGCCTAATGAAACCTAAAGACAGTGAAGCCAAGGAATGTGTAGGGGCATTGTCTGTAGTCTTTAAATGACAAAGTAACACGTCAAAAAAAGGGGGGCTTGTGCTTGGCGTTCATGGATAGTGCAAACAGAACACTAATGATGACAGGATGAAGTGTAAGTGTGCACAGATAACAACGGAAGGTGTTGGATTTGCGTAGAGAAAGAGAGAGAGAGACTGGAATGAGGGAAAGGCAGGAAGGTAACTGTCATGCAAGGTTCTTTTAGATGTTTAGTAAAAAGAGCTCTCTAAGGTTTAAACCTACGAGAGACTTAAAGAAGGGACAAGGCCGTTTGTACCAAAACTCAAACGAGAAGTTTAATTGAAAAGTAAAAAGACGAAAATCCCCATAAAACGAAACAAGTAATAAACAGTTAACTGGACACGGCGAAATCCATCTATCAACACGTAACAAAGAAGTTCAAAGTGTTCAATTGAATCTAACGTCCGAATGGGGCTGCACGGTTGAGTAGGGCAAGGTATCTGACACTACGCAATGTCGCGCTTCCTTGGTGATTGCGGCAGGTACGCTCGTATCGAAACGTATTCTGCCACCCCGAGTGCCTTTTGTTGCCTGCCCAGATCCTTGTCCGTGCCCATAAATTCTGTCGCGAGCTTACTGAGGCTTCTCCTAACCACAACTCTGACGAGCCGAATTAAGAATAAATAAGAAAGGAACGGGAAGCGTGCGTGGCATGACTTGGGATGCGAGTGAAAGCGCCGGCCGCGCCGAGGGGTTTGCCCGAGTAGCTTTCAATGCCGCCGCAGTAATCGGCGTACCGTGACTGCGTCGTCGCGCATCGCGTCCTTCCGCTCCGCCGTCTCTGTCGTCGCGCGGACTCTCGCTGAGCGTGTTCGCCATCTCTCATACGCTTCCACGCACGCGCGGCCTTGCGGCCGCTTCACCTGGCGTCCTTTTTGTGGCCGAGTCCCTTACACACACGCGCACACGCATACACAAAGGCGTATCTGGTGACCTCGTCTTGCCTTACGACTCCTCTCCTGATACAGAAACACACTTCTTTTCTCCCCAGCGTTCTGACTCCAGGGTGGAGATTGAAAGTGTCTTTTTTTTAGTATTTGGTGCGTGCTTTCCTGGTAGATTCGACGAATGATTTCACCACTGTGGGCGACTGGCGACATATGCACGCGTATGTGCGTGTTAACAAGGGCGAAGGTGCATCCTGTCGTTGAATATGCGTGGTGATAACGCGCCTCGAAGTGACCGCTGCATGAACAAGGTCCTGTCTAAAGCACGAAATCAGTTGCAATGGCAGCGATGTGACCAAAGCTTGCCTTTCTTTTGATGCTATGCATGGCTGACAACATCTATGCTACTGAAATTATTTTCCTCTATGTTTTGAGGCTGCCATTCCACGGCCCCTAAATAATAGGATTTAACGTTTAAAAACTGCCATAGTGATTATTAGAGACGCCGTAGTGGCGATCTCCGGAAATTCCGACCACATGGAATTCTTTATCATGCACTCTAATCGGACCACACGGGCCTACAGCATTTTCCCTCCATCGAAAATGCCACCGCAGCAGCCGGGATTTGATCCCACTACCTGTGGGTCAGCAGCCGAGTACCTTAGCCACCAGGCCACCGCGATGGGGCCATTTCGCGGCCCCTGAGAAATACAACCAGGCATCTCATGAACAACTGCTAATATGCATACGTGGGTGTACCATGTATGCACTACTTACTGAGTGTCTTCTCGCAAGACTTGAAGAAGGTCTACATTCTCTTCTTTATGACAAGACTGTATTTTGTTGACAAACCTTACTATTGACACCTCCGGAAGCAAGTAGATATCGAGTAGTAGCTACAGTGCGCATTGAAGCGCGTAGGAAACTTCATGAAGAACGGCGCTTTAACCGTTGCTACCAGCGTAAATGAGCTTGCCTGATGGCACGAAAGAACGATATTCAACTCCGCAAGCAGTTGTTCTCGTAACATGCATGCGGTTTCCATGCAGTAACTTCACTCATCTATAATATAACAGCGGCTACATCTGTATTCGTGCAGGGGTTCACTTTTAAAAGTAGCGGGCACCTTTGCGTAGTTTAAAATTAAGAGCCTGCGTAATTCAGAATGCCCAGTGTGATCACCTATCAAAGCGAAATTTTATGATGAAATTTTATGATGTGGAGGTGCATATGTGCGCTGGGATGCCCAGCAGGCGCCGGGAGTGTAACAGCGAAATGAAACAACAAGAATGTGCACGATGCCGCATGCTTAGTTTGGTCGTTCCTACCGTGACGAAGGTGTGCGTTAAAATATTTTAATACATAGATATACTGAAGCATCATACATTTTGCGTATGCGATAATGCAGAAAGCCTTAAGGGCAGTGACAACCAAGTTTTCTCGATCACTTTCTTTAAGGCAAAGTTATCAAGTCCGCAGGCAGGTGGCGCAATCAAAAAGCGTAAATGTCAGGCATAGTGCCTGTTGTCCTAATAACTGTCCTGGCGTCGACTAAGTGATTCTTAATTATATTTATGTATTCATATTTAAATACTGCAGTGCTGTAGGCCCGTGTGCTCATGCAGATTCGGGTGCACGTTAAAGAAACCTCTATTTTATCAATGCCAGCCAGATTCGCCTGATCCAGTTGCTCATCAGCCTTTTCTCTAGCCTTTTTCTGCTCTCGTCCATAACTTAGCCTTCGCGTGCGCTTTGTTGTCATGGGAGAGGGAGCTCCCTCATGTAGTAGCTCACGGCGGAAATCATACGAAGTAATTTTCGTTCAGTAGTGTACAGATGCGTGAGGCAACGTCTTGCATTCCTCGTGTTCACAATGTGGACGGTCATGTTGGCTCAGTAAAAGATAACATGTTTTGAGATAGCACGTCACCATTGGTGGCATTCTGCAGGCAACCAATAAGGAAGCGTCACTGCAACGCTTCTAGATGCGATGCGCCGTAATGTGGTGGCGGCGTTGCTTCGCGCCACAAGAAAGGAGCGCGAAGGAACGAATTTGACAGATGTACGACATTGTACTCGGAAACACGTCTATCGCATCTCCGGGGGAAAGCGCTCGGAAGCACGTGTGGCGCTAACAGCGTAACCCCTCATACAGCATCGCATTACGACCATTCCCTGAATCAGGGCGGACCGACGCCTCCCGTTGATAAACCCGCATTTTTTACTGACATTGAAATAAAGGAGGCGTTGGTTAAAGAACCACAGGTGGTCGAAATTTTTGGAGCCCTTCACTACAGCGTCTTTCATAATAATATGGTGATTTTGGGACGCTAAACCCCACAAATCAATCATCAGTATTCAAATACTGCTGCTCTATGCTGGGATATTGCAGAAGTGGGGTTATTTTATGAAAAATAAAATAAAATATAGTGTTAATAAGGTTGACATTGTTATAAAAAGTGGGCACGCATTGAATTATAACAGTGTGTACGAAAAATCCGAGAAAAATTTTAGTAGCCGGCTGAATGACACGTACTTTTTCTGGCCAATGATAGAGGCACTATCTCAGTCAGTTATGTAAAGATGTTCACGCACATGCTCAACAATGGCTTTTGTCGAGTGACTGTCACTCATTAGTCACGCAACGTTGGGGTTCCTTCAGGCATCGGGAGAACTTTTCTATGGTTTCGCCAATAGACACTTGACGGCAAGCAGCGTTCGTTATCTTATAAATGTCCCCTACAGAACGATTCACCCGACAGCCCGTCTATTACGTTCGCGTCTTGGTTCCGGATCTTGCTGGTCGGCACGTGAGCAATGCGCAAATCGTCTGCTGAAGGTACGCGCGAAAGTGTCTCGCTGATTCCTTCGACGTAAGAAAAGCAGGCACGTACGCAGGTTGTCGCGTTGCTGCGTCAGATTGGCTGTATTATCAGCTTTTAAGTCATCAATAAAAAAAGAAACGATCAAGATAGCCGTTGAGGCTTATCTCTCAATGGATCATCTGTAGTTATTTCTTCAATGTGTCACCGGTGCGTGTTGCTGATAGTCACATGACGTACCCCTTCTGGCCGATGAGATGATGCGAATTAAGACTGAAATAACGACCAGTGTGCGTTGGGCTTCCTGTATACTGTGAAGGCGAGGATGCTCCCTTCCCAGTGAACCGGAGCATCCAAAAAAACGCAGCACGTTGTTTTTCTCGTGTTCAATGGAAAATCTATGTTCGCATTTGGGGCGTTTAGGCAGTGAAGTAAGCTGTGAGTGTCTTGCTTCTTCAAAACGCATAAGCAGTCATAGACGTATCGGGTAAACACTTTGGGTGCTGCAGTCAACGTTACTAGAGCATTTATTTTTTTCTAGGATTTGTCGAATACTAAAGCTCTCATCAGCGTGCCAGGCCTAATAAATGACGCCACTTTATGAAAAATACGTGTTGCTGAGACACCATTGCACCGTGTATACATAACCTACGACTTCCATTCCATTTCAGGGAACAAGGAAACCCTATTAGGTTTCAAAACGTGCTCTACAGTCAATGGACTCAGTCGGTGATGGTGTTTTATCTGATGATTTATACTGAGGTTGTCAATTCGGCAAGCAAACACGTGTGACGATTTATTTATTTATTTATTTTAAAATACCTTAAAGGCCTCTTTTGAGGCATAGTTTAAGGGGGCAGTACAAAAAACCGAAATTTTGGAATCAGTCACAAAATACAAATACAGGAGCATACTTAATGAACCAAATGACAGAGCAATACAACAGAAGGTATTTGCGGCAGCACTAGTTACAGGTTACAGATAATAATCACAACACTAGCAAGATAAAACAAAACAGGGAAACAATCACTGGGGGAATTATCTATAAAGTATTGTTAGTCAAGAAAACTTCAGATTTTATACAAATAATTATTGACGTATCCAGAAAAAAAGAAAAAAGAGGAAAAAGCAAAAAAGGACATTACGGTGTTTTAAAATGATGACTTACAAGAAAGATACAAGAAAGAAAAATTACTATGGCACTAAGAGCATACAGCTCTAATATCAGATTTCTTTGTGATTCCCTGGCCAGATAACTTGCAAACGCGTGACGGAAAGTATTAGTGTTATCTAGACTTGCTATTTTATCTTGCAGGAAACTCCAACATCGGACAGCACGAGGAAGTACTGAGCTATCGAGTGCACGTGTTGACTCGTAAATGCGCGAAAAGATAAAACAATTAGGAAGCCTGTGTGACGTAGAGTATGGTCGTTTCAAGCATGCCAGTGTTCCAGATGAGTGAATTAATTTGTGAAACAGTGTCAGCAAAGATATGTCATGGAGAGTACTCAAAGGTAGCAATAAAAGGTCAAGTTTGATTTCTGTGATACTCGACTGGTACTTGTCATTAATTGTTGGAAATGAAGCGGCTTGCCGTGTTTTGAACTCGCTCTGATATGTCGATCAGGTATTTCTAACGAGGGGACGAAATAGGGAGGAGTGCTCGAGTTTAGGGCGAACAAGAGTGAGGTATGCTAGCTTACGTATATTCGGGGCAGCATTTCTTAGATTTCGACGTAGCTATCCCAAGGATTGGATTGGGAAGCTTTAGCTGATACAGACCAAGAAAGATTTGAAGTGAGTGTAATTCCTAGGTATTTATATTGT
Organism: Rhipicephalus annulatus; assembly: GCA_013436015.1. Classification (NCBI taxonomy): domain Eukaryota; kingdom Metazoa; phylum Arthropoda; class Arachnida; order Ixodida; family Ixodidae; genus Rhipicephalus; species Rhipicephalus annulatus. The sequence continues at coordinate 646,379 of WOVY01009444.1, forward strand.
GTAGCAGTTGCAAGAGTGCCTTTATTGATATGGTATGAATACAGTGAAGGTGACGCTTTCTGAGTAATTGACATTACTTTGCATTTGGACGTGTTTAATGCCATTAACCATGTACAGCGCGACTGACTTATATGTTCTAGGTCATCTTGAAGAGCCATATGATCGTCTGTAGTTGCTATTGAGTGACGTACTATGCAGTTGTCGGCAAATATTTTTATAGTAGAGGACACGTTATGTAGGATATTGTTGATGAATATGAGAAAAAGTAAAGGACCGAGGACGCTTCCCTGTGATACACCAGATGATACTTCATTTGAGGAGGATGAAAAATTGTTTAAAATGGTGAATTGGTGATGACTAGAAAGAAAGTTCCGGAGCCATGACAAAGGGATACTGTCAAGTTTAAAAGCTGAAAGTTTTGAAATAAGGCGGCAGTGTGCGACGCGGTCAAATGCCTTGGAAAATTCAAGAAAAAAACAGTAAGTTTGTATGTTCTTGTTTAAGTTTGTGTGTAATTCTGTTGTAAATTCAAGGAACTCTGTTTCACAGTACAGACCCTTTCTTAAACTATGCTGAATGTGGAAAACGAAGTTGTTATTCTAAAGGTGTCTATAAATCTTCGAAGCGATACTGTGTTCGGGTATCTTACAAGTATTGCATGTCAATGTAATACGATGGTAAATTTCGCAAGATGCTTGTTTGCCACTTTTAAATATCGGTGTAATCTTTGCAATTTTTCAGTTTATATGAAGGAGGCCAGTTGCGAGTGACTGCTTAAATATTTGAAAAAGAATTTCACTTGAAACTGTGACTATATTCCGTAACATTTTTGAGTTTACACAATCTATGCCACATGAAGATGGAATTTTAAGATTATTTATGAGCGATGATATTCCTTCCAATGAGATTTATATGGTTTTCATGTATTGGTAGCTCAAATCAGGAACATAAGGTACGCTTGAAGTGTCTTTTTTTGTGAATACTGAACTGAAGAATAAATTTAGAGCTGATGAACATTCACTACCTGGAAGGGGAATATTGCTGCTGCCATGCAAGGAGATAATATTACATTCGTGGTTAAGACTTATTACTTTCCGGAAGTTAGCTAGATTGTTTCTAACTAGTTCAGGAAGGTCGTTAGAGAAATATTTGTCCTTGGCCTGTCCTAGAGCTGAGCAATAGCTTTTAAAATAACTTTTGTGAATCGGCCATGGCGATGATATTCGAAGGCTCTTAGCATTATTATACAGCCGTTTCTTCCTGTTCCTCGTTCGCTTCTGCTTTTTTTTTTGTAAACTAAGGATTTAGTTTAACGTTTGTTATTGCAACTAGTGAAACAAATTTATCTACCAATGCGCAGAGAGTATTTTAAAACACTAACCAGTTCTAATCCATGGATCTTTCGTAAAATGATGGCCACATTGCATTTTCGAAAAATGTTCTTAGTTCAGTGTTCATTGCAATAAAATTACTTTTGTTGTAGTCACGAATTTGTTTTGTTATCGAGCCTCTTGTGGTGTTATGTTTATTGTAACTTGAAGCAGATCATGATCGCTAAACCTATCAAGGTGTTTTATATGACCACTAGTATCAGGAGCCTTCGTGAGAAGAAGGTCGATAATATGGGCCACGTGTAGGTTTTGAAACAGTTTGGAATAGATTGATATCTAAACACAAGATGAATTCTGTTGTTGTATGACAGGATGATAGTAGCTCCACCAAATCCCAATATCGAGATAATTAAAATCACCCAAAAGATAAGTTAATTAAGCTTGAAAGAGTTCTGATTATTTGTTGATGCTGTTGTGCAGAGCATTTACGAACGAGCTGTTCGAATACGAAGCACGACAGCAAGTGCCTATCAGTAACGTAGAGGACAAAGCCATGCAGGCCACCCAAATGATCTCAAGGTCAGAATTTTTGGCGATCAAAAATCACGGAATAGCTTTTTTAATGCCACTTAAGACGCCACCCCCTTTTTTTTGAAGAGCTGTCACGTCTATAAATTTGTACGTGTTTCAAAACGAAAAAACTTTATCTTTTACTGCAGGTTGGAGCCATGTTTCTGTAAATGCGATAATGTCCGAACTACTATCTTCTAAATAAGGAGGAATGAGGTAACGTTTAGGTGGTATGCTTCGTATGTTAGCAAAAAATAAGGACAATGATTGTGAGATAGGGTCCGGCTGTGGTGCTGAGAAATTATCTGCGCATGCTTCCAACCGGAGCTAATCATTCAGTGGTACAATTGTATTTTCAGCACTATTTTAAATATAATATGCCGATTCGATGCGCAGTTTATCCACAGAGAGCCTACATGCTTTATTTTGCACTTTGGCAAATACAATTAGTTTTCTGCTAGCATATCGAGTTTCCGGGGGAAAATCTTCAGGTATGGAAGTTGACGTACCCTTCAGTTTGTGCCCGTATGAGAGAATACGTTCCTTGTCCTTAGAAAAGGTCAGCTTAGCTATTATAGATCTCTTCTTTTCGTCAGTATATTTACCCAACCGATGAATGCGTTCAAATTGTTGTTCGTTCATTTTAAGCCCAAGCTTATCTGCACAAAATTCTAGTAGTTTTTTTTTCTGACTTTGCCCAGTCCTCTTTGGCATCATCATTCAAACCAAAGGAAAGCGAATTCGAACGCCGCAGTCTATTCTCAGAATCGTTAAAACGGGCCTTAATAGTTGCTACTTGCTCAGACAACACGTACAGCATCAGAATCTGTCCCGCTCACAGAAGGGTGGCTTTTCCCAACGGCCGTTTTCAGAAATGCAGCTTTGTCGCTTAACAGCTTAATTTTCCTGTCAGCTTCCACCTGCCCTTCCTTGGCCGTCTTCAACTCGGCCATCAAAGATACCTGACATTCTTCAACTTTTCTGATGACATCTAAGGCTTGGTCAAAAGCTTCCCCTTCAGTTTTAGTCATTGGTCCGGGATTAGATTCTATATCACCCGAAAGCAATGCAATAAGGTTTCACAAGGTGCGACATTGGCAGGTAAAAAAGGACATCGAAGATTTTCAACTTGTCAGCATACTGGCGTGGGCACGACACCGAAAACAAAAAATAATTATTACTCCTAATACGATTTGTATATTTCGGGTAACTTATCTACAACAACAACCACAGTGACTTCGGCATCATAGGTGCGATGTCATGCCTGAAGGGGGTGTCAACTGGCTGTCCTTTATATTTCGCACTGGCTGCCTTGTACGCACTTGATGTGGTCCCAGGTTGTCAGGCGATCAAGTCATGTTTGCCTGAAATTAGCGCTAGTTGAGTCGAAGTGCACAATCTTCAGTGCAAATTGGAAAGTGGCTGCGGCGCATGCTGACAGTAGTTCGTTCATCCAAGCGTTGACGCACGGGCGAGACCATCCACGTCAGCATAGCCTGCAACAACAACCATCGTGAGTTCGGCATCGTAAGTGTGATGCCGTGCCTTAGCATGTCGTGCCTCAGATTCGTTTGTGTGTAGACGTCGCTTTCAGGTTTTTCATCTGTTTGTTCCCGCCGGGCATCCAATAACATTTCGGCGAGGTAAATCTCCTAATGCCACATTCTTCTTTCTATTTCTATTTTTTTATTACTTTTTTTGCGCCCGGCGCCTCCCGATCAAAACATGTTAGTTTATAGCGGCGCTGTGTAGAAGGCACACGAGTTACGAGACTGACATGTTGGGCGTTTGTCATGTATGTGCCGTCATACTAAGCACTAGCGGGCTCGTTCGCTATTTTAGGCGCTTGAGTGACGTGTACGTCAAAAACGATAATGACAGCAGGATCTATGAGGTGTGTTCGCCCTCCGTTATAATTCTTTAAACTTCTGCAGGCCTACATTATCGGTTTAGCACACAGGGCGCATTCGAGACGTGCGCAAATGAAGGCGTCTATGCGAATTTCTGTTGAAGCCTTGCTTTGAAACAAGATCATAGTATTTTCTGGACTTCATATTTATATCGTATTTTCTCTTCTTCGTGGCAGCGCGATGCGTGCACGCTTTCAGTGAGCTTTCCATGGTACACATACTATACCAAAAGTCAGATCCGTAGCCAAGTGGGGAAGCGGATGCCCTAGCCCACCGCCCTCCCCAAAATTTCGATGAGAGTGGTGTTTTACCAAACATGTAATGAAAATATGTTTTTCGTAAAACATTCGAGTCTTGAGCAAGTGCCCTCCTCCCCCTTGCCCCCTCCAAAAAAAATCTGGCTACGGGTCTAGTCACACGCGAAGACGAAAACACGCCTTGAGAACTATGATGACTAAGTCGAAATAAATGGAGATGTGTTGTACTGCTACATGTGAGTATGAAAGGAGTTGAACGGTAAGAGGAGATTAATCCAGATTTAGTACGATGGAACGAACGGTAATTGTGCGCGACGCTAGTCAGAGCTCTGTTTGTGTCTTGAATCTAGGAGTTACCAACACTTCTTTATCACTAACAAACGAGGCAATATTGGATTTCATATCCGGAGGCGTCTGAGATGATGGTGTCAAAGGTCGGTTATGTTATGGTACAGCGGTGACATCGCTTGGTCACTAACTTTTCGCAACACCCATGTGTAAGCGTCTCTCATAATCCGATGGTGCTTCAGGGACGTTAAACCTCAAATATTTTTAACACTCATGTGTGTAGGTTGCGTCTTTTCTTTCTCCTTATACATCACTCTTCTTCAGAGCCCCTCTGGTTTAAAACAGGCATGAATTTTATCATTGCGTCGAGAGACAAAGTGCCAACACATAGTCAAACGAAATCCAAGCTCGCGTCTCCCGAGCAGCTGCTGACGCTGTTCGCACCTGTGTCGCAACTGCGAGCTAAAGCTTTCACTGGAAATAAGCGGTTGCGTCCTTCTTTTCAGAGTCCTTGCTGAGGATACATTGAGCAGTGTACCTTTAAAAGGCGTCAAGGCAAGACCTGCCGCTCCGCACACGGCAACGATAAGACTTCAGCCGCGTACTTTCACGCTCGTGCCTGCTTGCCATCGCTTTAGTTATGCGTGAACCGTCTGAGAAGAAAAGTTAACGAAGAACACTTTCGAACCTGGCTGTTGTCCGTCTTTTAAACAGGCGGACCACAACTTTCGGGCCGAATTAAGCACGCGCATGGCGTATGCGGGCTGGACGTCTCATTGTCGCGTCTAATGGCGGCCTTCTCCACTCGGGGTGAGGAGGACTTCCGGGCGAGGCTGTTGACGCTTCCGGCCATCCGCGCTGGGAATCGTCGCCCCTTTGTGCCCCTGAATCCGTCGACCGATGGTCGCATCAAAAAAGACTTCCGGCGCGCTGCCTGCCAAAGAAAGTAAAACAAAGGGTGCCCCCGAATGAGCCGTGCGTGGCGTCTTCTTTGCGTGGCGCCCCCGCATGTCTCCCAGTAAGGACGGGGCTGTAGACGCCCGTAGCACTTCCGCAATGACAGCTTAGAAGACACGCGACTCTTTTTCTCCCTCGGACATGTGCATATGCGACGTAACCAGTGGCCTCTTTTTTCGGCCCACTCTTGTAGGCATCTGCAGCACTGCGCGACTATGACCAAGTTCCATGCATATGGGAGACATTGTTCCGGTGATAAATTTGTGCGCTCCCGATCACGGCACGGGCCTGAACGAGGTCTGTTCCGCATCCGGTCGGTTCTTCGGAGGTGTTATTCTGTATGTGTACGTAGATGCCAGTATGTGGAGCTGGTGCAGCGATCCTTCGAAAGGGCACCTTGACATACGCGGTGTTCTGCGTTTGGGTCACGCTACAATAGTCTAAAATGACTATTGAAACGCACTGAACTGTTCCGATACGCTACACAATCGGGTTCTCAGAAGAACTAGCGAGTTTGCAGTAGGGCACAAGAGTCCGCCGGTACTGTTCGATTGATGCGTATAATATGTATGGGTACAGCGCATTTGTACTCTTCGGATAGCGCAGCAACTGCCCATGCATGCGCTCAATTTTGATCTTGAAACTGAATGACAGTGCTGCGGAAGTTAAATAAGTGGCTTGAAGATGAACGACTTGGAACTGATTGAGAACTGATTAAGAACTGGAAGAAACAGCAACAATTTAAGAATGAACAATGCTTCTTTTTTGGTGTATAACGCGAGAGAATTATTGCGAAAAACCATGGTTTCGTCTTGCCATGTGAGGTATGTAAATAAAAAACAAGACAGTTAACTGTGACTCTGATGAATTGGCTCTCACAGATCAACCTGGGGAAGGTTGCGAAATAAACGAAGCACGTTTTTTTTCTCGGCAGAAGCCGCACACCTAGTTACTGTTTAGTATTTCGGCAATACTATTGGGAAACACCTCGTCGTCTGGACAAAGCGTTAACTTCATAATGCCTAATATTTTGAAACTGGCATGCACAGCTGAAGTACTGCCGTGAAAAGGTTTCCCGTCGCAAAAGAGAGATTCCGTAAGGGCTGCAATTTTAACGCAATCACGCAAAACCCTGGACTGAGTCAACGAGGTGCAACGAGCGTGTTTTTTTTTTTTTTGCAATATATTAACCTTGCAGGCACCTCATGTGAGCACTTTTACATTCGTAGTTGTTTTTGAAGCATTGACATGCTTCTATGAAGGTACTGTGAAGCCAAATTACGTAACTACAATGATTTGTTCTAATACTAGTTAAATTATTGCGCCTTAGTATGGAGCGCAACTACAACAACTAACATACGCAGAGGTGTGATGCTGCAGAAGAAAATTATTCGCTATACTGGCAACATAGGCTATCATTCTAGCACTATAGAGAAGCATTTCCTAAATACAATCCTATTAGAATCGACAATTTTTATACCTTTCGTTTAGTACATACTGCGCGATATGCTTCTCAATCCTTCAAGAACTACATAAATCAGTTGGCCTCTTTGGAACGTCGTGGAAATTATACAAACATAAGCAAACCTGAAACATGGTGGTTCCATATTTGAGGGCGCATTATAAACACCCACCGTTGGTTTGTAATCTAGCATCTACTTTAAATCATTATGCCGATATTCACGTACTTATGAAAAAAGACTTGCATCTTTGTTTCGTTCACTTCTAACGTCACCTACTGTGATATGTTTCTTTCAACGTAGCTATTCTGCTTACTGAATTTATTGCTGCGTTATGCGTTATATGGCCGCAGTTTGATTTTGCTTTAAATATGTAGTATTGCTACAGTATCGTGGTGTTACTATTAGTATTGTTATTGCTTTGTTTACTTTTATGCTATATAGCGGTATTTTATTGTATGTAACATCTTTTTCATCTTTTTCACGCGCATATACTTATTTTCACTTCTAACTTTCCTGCAGTTCTTGTGCTGGAAATACATGTACCTTGCTTTATATATACTTGCGATAAGGTATATAAATTGTTTTACTTGTTGGATTTCTCGCCGCTCCATTGCACTGCTTGTTGTTACTGCCCGATATGGTGTAGCCTGGTTGTTGGGTGCCGTCAAGCTGCTTAGCCCCGCCGCGGTGGTCTAGTGGCTAAGGTACTTAGCTGCTGACCCGCAGATTGCGGGATCAAATCCCGGCTGCGGCGGCTGCTTTTCCGATGGAGGCGAAAATGTTGTAGGCCCGTGTACTCAGATTTGGGTACACGTTAAAGAAACCCAGGTGGTCGAAATTTCCGGAGCCCTCCACTACGGCGTCTCTCATAATCATATAGTGGTTTTGGGACGTTAAAAACCCAACATATTAATCAATCAAATCAATCGTGAACTACTCGTGTAGTTTTTAGCCTAACGGAACCCTTCAGGATGTATATACTGGAAAATTATATTGAATAGAAATAAATCTAATCATTACTCTCTACGCGTCCTTACCGTAAAGTGCGCGCACCTCCATTGCTTCACATTGTGTTGATGCTGTGGCTGATCATGACGCGTAATGCGTGATTACTTTGTAACGGGTGAGAAGATTTACACCGCTCACCTGTCAAGCGATCACAATGTGGTGGGCATGTTGCTCCTGTCGCTTAATGTGAGCTCTGTTAACGTGTCGGCATGGTATGAGACGTGTGGAAGAGATTTTCAAACGCAGTTTAAAACACTTACATTGCTCTGCGGTGTAAGCAGAGTGTACTAGAACAAGGGTGTGCCCGGAACGAGCTTCAAAAACTGAAGCCCGAACAGCGTCAATCCGCTTGCGGCGCGGCGGTCGGTATTTTGCATGCAGTGTGTCGTTGATTTAACGGCGCCGCTAGGCTCCGCCAAAGTGGTGCAGCGCCACATAGCATTCAACAAAAGGTAAAGTACGACTTCGAGACTTTTGAGACTACGAGCAATCTCGAAGTCCATACTTTAGGTTTTTGTTGAATGTTATGTGGCAGCACTGCAAATAATTACCTATACTGACAAATTTCTTCTGTATAACTTTACATTTCAAGTTACTTTTTCTCGCACTACGTAAGAAGTTCACAGCCAGATTTAGGAAACAAAGAACAATACAGCTATAACAAAGTTACATTAAAAACAAAATTTCAACAGCTTCAATTCAAACCACGGTAGTTTGAATAGGTTTTAATGGGAAGTGGGCGCTCTACCCTTGCACCACTTTTGCGGAGCCACGTGCAATTTTTTACACGATGACATATTTCAGACTACCACCGCCTTGGCATAAGTAGATTGACATGGTTTGTACCTAATTTTCTGCACAATGGTGCTGCAGCCGTTCCCAAAAATCACTGTTCTAGCACACTGTACTGTAACCTATGCCTGCCATGAGGAATTGGTGCGTTCGATGCCACTTGAACTGTATTTTTAAGGTTATATACTTGTGCTACGGGCTGGTGTGCTTTAACTTATTTAACTTTTGCCCCACAATGTATGTATGCATGCATGTATGTATGTACGTACGTACGTATGTATGTATGTATGTATGTATGTATGTATGTATGTATGTATGTATGTATGTATGTATGTATGTATGTATGTATGTATTATCTGCAACGCTTCTAGATGCGATGCGCTGTAATGCGGTGGCGGCGTTGCTTCAAGCCACAAAAATGGAGAACGAAGGAACAAATTTGACAGATGTACGATATTGTAGTGGGAAACACGTCTATTGAATCTCCGGGAGAAAGCCATCGGAGGAACGTGTGGCACAAGCAGCGCGACCCTTCATGCAGCGTCGCAACATGACAATTCTCTGAATTAAGGCGGATCAATGGCTCCCGTTGACAAGCGCGCGTTTGCACGGGCATTTAAATAAAGGAGGCGTTGGTATAATAAAATAAATGAAAAGTGTCTTCCTAATTGCTCAAATTGTACTAGTTTCATTCCGAAACAACTTATTTGGCTTCCTTCAGCTGGTTCTCAAAACAGCTGTTTATACACTACGCAGCCGGCAGTCTTTGCTCGCTGCTATTGTAAATGATGTCGGCTGCTTAGCCAACCAACCCGCTATCAGCTTGTCATCTAATTACAAGGATTTTACTAGGAAGCCTTCACAGAGTGGCGCCAATGCCGGTGTGGATTATTTATAGCACCTTGCTAGCGTGAAACGACACCACAATAAAGAAACCAGGACAAGGCGCTTTGACAAAAAAAAACATCGGATGTGTCCTGTCTTCTTCCTTGTGGCGTTGTTTTGCGCAACTAGATGAGAAAAACAGCGAGAAAGAAGTCGAAGCAGAAGCGAAAGAATGCATAGGGCGAACGGCGAGTCCTTCGGTTATGCTGCGCCCTCCATTTGCTGTGTTTCCCTCTCACATTTGTATGACCAACTAGCCAAACGAGCCACACCGGTGCTGAGTGTTACCTTGTTCGTAAACGTATCCCTATTTATACAATGCAGGTACCCATAATAGCTATGCCAAATAATCATGAAGGAAGAGGATTTACTTGTTCGGGTGAAACAACAGAGAACACATTACCTACTTGAAATAGCCAAAAACATCTCGTTGTGATGCTCATGAGAAGAAAAAAACGAAGCATTTCCTATAGCAACTTTTCTTGGCTCCCCTGTCTGACAACTTTATGGTCGTTGCGAATTATTTCCATTTATGTAACACAATCTAGATTTTGCCGTTTTACTTCGTATTAAGCCAAATTTTATTTAGTGTATACTGCAGGCACGCCCACCTTATTACACATGTGTCTTCATTATATCATTGACATGTATCTGCCCTTCCTCTTCTCCTCGTACTCCTAAGCTGAAATGTAGCATGAAAACATATATACATTACAAAGTATGGGTACAGTTACAAAATAAGGATAACACAGAGACTTTGTTCTGGCAGTGCGTTACAAAAAGACACATCGCAGTAAATAGGCCAGAATAAACACAGAGTATGTCTGTGGGATACAAAAGGAGAAGAGCTATGAAAAAAATTGACCCCATATCTGCATCATTTGCAACTGTCGTCGAAAGATGATAGTCTTGCGTCTAGAGATAGTGAAGAAAACGTTAATTTGATATACTACACGAGAAAATCGGTTAATGGTATTCAGAGCTAGTTCCTCAATGCGCACAGCGGAAGCGAACGAGCGCTACGAGGCACCCTGCGGCATGGAATTACTGCACAAACTCTAAAGGAAAAGCTCCGCATACGCCCAATGCATTAAAACCTATAACCACTCGTGTGCCGCCATGATGGAACGATACTCAGCTTTCGCGTGATGTACGCACTCACCACTGTATAACCTCTGGTATTTTTCGTGTTTTGTGGATCTATGTTGTATTGCAGTTAGAGACTGTCACATAAAAATTAGTTGGTAATTCATGGCAACAAGAAACATGGATGATGAGGCGTAGAGCAAGCCGACAGAATCCCTGCTCCTGAATTCCAAATGTTGACACTGCACAAGGATGTTGGCGCCATCTAGTAAGAAAACCTAAAAGCACTTTTTTTCCCACGCGCAGCAAAGTACATAATTGACCTTTGTATTTTTCGTTAAAGCAGTTGATATAAAGATCGTACAATATACGTTTGTTTATTATACGTGAACACGCTTGTTAAAGATTTATACTGCGCTAATTTTAGTGTTTTAAGATGATATATTTATTGCTTCTTTCAAGAATTGTAATGGCAAAAGTGACAACGTTCGAAGATGACAGCGTTCTGATGGTTATAGCTCTTCTCGCCCAACTTTTCCCCTTCTGCGGTGTTAGAGTTACTGTATATGCTACCTTTAGGTTACGGTGTGAGACATGCGCACCATCTGGCAGCGACCTTGGAAAACGAAAGAATGGCCTCTGATACGGCAAGCGCGCGGCATGAGCGCCCGCCTCGGAGGCCATAATGTGTACAATGCAAAATGGCGGGTTAGTGTCACCACTATGGCGTCTTAGCAAAGCGTAGAAAACACTTGCTTTTTCGTGCATAACGTTGCATTCTCAGCGCCTCTTAGTAGCGAGGGTTTCCAAGTGGTGGAAAGAATTCCTAGCATGTTGCCTGAGGTACGTACGCATCGTTTCACTGGTGATGTGTGTCATGATCGAGTAGTCCTGTGCAATGGCAATTGTTTCAGCTGTCGATGTGCAGCGGGGTAAACCAAGGCATATCCTCAGTGCTCCGGCTTGAATATTTTGGATTGTGCGCAGGTTCGTTTTGCACGTGTTAGATATAACAGGTAGGCTATACCACAGGAATCCAGTAAATAATACCTTGTACAGCTGTAACATAAACTCGACAGACATTGCCCAACTTTTCTCAGCAAGAAAACTGAATAAGTGACAAATGGCGGTCAGCCGCTTTTTCACGTAGTTTACGTGGGGTGTCCAAGACAGGTTTCGGTCGATTACGACTCCCAAGAACCTGTGACTCCGGCTGCATGACACCAACTGCCCGTTAATTGATATGCCGTAAGCGTACATTGGCTTTCTGGTGAAAGCCACGACTGCACACTTCCCACTTGCGATTTCGAACCCTTGTTTGCATAGGTGGTGCGATGTCACTGATGCTGCTTTCTGAAGTCGAGCGCGAAGTTGAAGTCGAGTCACACCTGATGTCCACACACAGACGTCATCAGCATAAATAGAAAGTCATACACTGCTTGGTTGCTTGCCAACTAGTCCAATGAGTGTTAGGTTGAACAGTGTCGGGCTTAGCACTCCGCCTTGCGGGACTTCTCGGCTGCAGTAATACTCGGGTGCCGGGCCATTCTCTGTCTGCACGTGAAATGATCTATTCTGTAGGTAGCTCTGAACCCACGTATATATCCTGCCACCGAGTCCTACTCCTTCTAGTGCGCTGAGAATGGCTTCGTGGGTGACATTGTGGTATGCCCAATTAACGTCAAAAAACAGAGCAGCAGATAACCGTTTGCAGGCCTTCTGGTGTTCAACATATGTCACCAAATCAACTACATTGTCAATTGACGAGCGGCCTCGTCGGAACCCGGACATGGCATCAGGATATATTTCGTAGAACTCTAAGTACCATTCCAGATGCGTTAAAATCATCCTTTCCATAACTTTTCCCACACAGCTCGCGAGTGCAATCGGGCGGTAAGAGGAAATGTCCAAAGGTGACTTGCCGGCTTTGAGAAGTGGAATCAGGCGACTTCGCTTCCATTCCTGTGGAACCATGCCAGTTTGCCAGGAGTCGTTGTACAGTTGCAAGAGTGCCTTTCGAGCTTGATCTCCTAGGTGACACAGAGCGTGGTAAGTGATGCCGTCAGGTCCTGGCGCTGAAGAACGTCTACACAAAGCAAGCGCAGCCTTTAGTTCGTCCATTGAAAACGAAATCTCCATTTGGGGATTACGTGAGGATACAGAAAATTCGGGCGTCTTCGTCCCAGTTGAATTTGCCCCGCAGGCCATCCTCCGACAAAAAGAATCAGTGACATCAATTTCTTCGCAGCGGAAGTGAAGTGCCAGAGATGTTGATGAGTAGCGCTGAGTAATGGTTGTACGAAGACCCCGGACAGTTCTCCAGATTAGTGACAGAGGCTTTCTGGGATCCAAATACTCGCAAAAAGATACCCATCGTTGCTTGCCCAACTTGTCCATGTGACGCTGTATTTTCTTTTGTGTGCGTCTGGCCACTCTCACATCATCAAATGACTTCGTGCGTCTATAACGTCGTTCTGCACGACGACGAATCGCTCGGAGTTTCTCGAAATCAATGACCATATTAGTGCGAGATGAGCTCACCGGAGGTGAACGCGTGGTTGACTGCAGGGCACTCTTGATTGCGTGCTTTAGGTTGAAGGGTGAGGCGCCAACATAGTCTTCCATGATTAACTTGTATTTTTGCCAATCGGTGGAATGGACGGCTCTGGAGGACTTGAGACTCGGAGAGCCGTCAATCTTCAAGTATGTTGGGATGTGGTCACTATCCCTTGTTTCCAAATCCGAAAACCAGACATTCTCATGTGAGCTGATAGGTTCCGTTCACAAATCACAATTATGAAGAACTGGTTCAAGAATACATATTGGTGGAACTCGGACATACCCGCCCTAAGTCCTCTGGCATTCCACTGTAGGACAGATGCGTTCTTGACCTCCTCTCGAAAGGATAACATACTGCGGGCCATCATTTTACCTTAGAGCTGCAAGCACCGGACTCAAAGTGTCCAGCACCTGGAGTGCGCTCTGTGCTGACGGGGTGTTCATGTTGCTTAGGAGCATACGCATTGCGCTCATAAGGGTCTGCAACATGTTAATGACCTGGCGATCCTTAGTTGTCTTTTCATCAGTGGTTCGGGATGGCATCGAGGTTGGCGGGATTCGATGCACCTCTGAAACAGGCTGTTTTTGTGGAAGTGATGGCCACTCTTCACGAGGTGGGAGTGTTGACCCTGATTATGTTTTCGGTGTATCCGTCTTCGCAGAGCTTGACGATGGGGGGCCAGTTGTTCTTGCTTGAGATGACGTGTATCTATCGGCAGATGTTACGTTGCGTGATGATCAACAACTGACGCTGTTGTTTCTTTGAGTACGGCAGCTCGGATGCCTAACTCTACTACATCTATGAACCACAGTTTTACGGTTTACGTGGCCCAGGTGTAGCGCAGCACATGTGACGCAGGTGCATGTGAAGAAATCAAAACATTTGTCAACAAGAAGAGCGTTAACACTAGACTGTAACGAACAAAATAAAAGGCCACAACACCTCAAAACCACCAGCGACATTTAAGCACACCAATCTAGGCAAATGACCGAAAGAAATGTCAACAATGACATATAACAAAAGGCGGTTAACTAGAACAAAATAAGACGTAGCAAGAAAGACATTGCCAACAAGTTACTTCGGCGTTGAAAGTGCCACACGCGGCGGTTAAACGCCAGAAGCGTTGTCTACCGGAAGTCTGGAGCACGCAGTTACATACGTGGATGTGCAATGTTATGGGTTATTTACGGTTTCACCTATCTCCAGTGCCTCACTTACTCGTCACAATTCCCTTCGCGCAGATGCGTGTAATGTTTTTCAAAGACGTCGATAGTCTAAACAAACACTCAATCGTACTACTATTGAAAAACTATCAATATTATCATATAGAGTGCAATCGATGATCTGGAACATTACTGCCGATAGTACAAAGTAGTGTTGTGAATTGTTATGTTATTGTTGGGCGGCGCTATTGTCAAATCTTTTGCGATAGCCTACTACAAACAGTATTTTCTTCGCTAAATAATGAGCGCTCTTTTGGCGAAAGGAATGAGCTGTTGCCGCAATACAAATTCTGTAATATATCTAGCTATTAATTAATATTCAAAAGTAACCAGATACATCTTGCAATTAAAAAGATTGCTCTTGATATCTTTGTTTTTAAGTCACGAAAATGCAATAGCAGTATGAAGCTGCATGGTCCTACCCCATGTAACGGCTTACTTTGGAATAAAGTTGAGCCATTTCTCTCCATTATCATGCACGACGCCACTCTTACGAAAAAACAAGTACTTCAACTTTCTTGCCCTTCAGCCTTCTTGTCCAGTTGAAATTCGATTTGAGGAAGTTATTGGGTGATCATATTATTTCGTTGTGCGGGAATTTGGTTAAATTGAGAAAAAGATTAGTCAGTCCTTGGAAATTTAAGAATTTTTCTATCGACAAACCATGCCTGCGCTTTTGAATTTTTTTTTGAGGACGACCCAACTGTGGCTAAGACATAGGAAACCTTACGAGCCATTGAAGTGGTGCAGCTAGAAACTTATGACCTCCTGCCAACATTCGGTGGCTCGGGCACTTGGACGACAAATGCAGTTATTGTGGCAGCAGGGCGAGAAAGATGGCAGGTGATGATTCGTGGTATTTGTCACACAAACCATAAAAAATTGGCCCCGTGTCTGCATGTTTCACTGCAAATGTCATCGAAAGATCGTAGTCTCGCATCTGGAGACAGTGAACAAAATGTTTATTTGATGTTCTGCGTGAGAAAATTGGTGAATTGTATTCTGGAGGCGCTGCGTTAGAGAGTCTCAATCCGTGCAGCGATGGCGAACGAGCGCATCGAGGCACGCTAGACACGAGCGCTATCTGGCAGTTGTCTTCGAAAACGAAGGAAGACATGCACGCCTGCCTCGAAGGCGATAAGCTGTAGAACACAAAGCGACGGCAGGCGCCACCACCATGTCGTCTTAGCAAAGCGTTGTAAACAATTGCCTTTTTGAGCATCGCATTGCATTGTCAGCGCAGTGTGATAAACGCTACAGCCCTTATAAATACTTATGTATGCCTTCTCTACTATAAAGATACACACATACTAACTATTGACGTGTTGTTATGGTGCCTCGGATATGTGCAATATTTGCTTTTTATTGGACAATCGCACAAGTAAGAACGCTGAAACTTGAGCTATATTGGTGGGCGCTGCGGATGGGGTTGACCGTTAGGGGTATCGTTTGGTGCCGTTTAGGGTATCGTTACGGTGGACGAACACACAAATTTACAGAAGAATAGACAGAATTAAATTTTTGCGTCGAAGTACCCCAAGAAGGACTATCGTCTTTAATAATCAAAGCACTGACTCGTAAGAACGCATTGGGCTGCGGCTCCATTGTTTCATGCATTGGCGCTTTGTCAAAGGAAAGCTAGGGCCCTGACTGCGGCATCTGGTTGTTATAACGTGACAGAACTGAATCGCATGCTTTAACATAGCTTGTCTGATTCCGAAGTAGTTGAAAATCGCCGGTTTTTTTTACTCAGTTATTTCAGAAACAAAAGTTGTCAAGTCGGTTTTGATTGATTGATTGATGTGTGGGGTTTAACGAAGTCGGTTTTGAGGTTAACGGCAATTCTGAACGCAATGGGTATTGGCCGGGAAATGTTTTCGCTTGATCGGGCACCTCGTGAAATCGGGGTTCGTTCATTCGAGTTTCTGATTGATAGATATGTAGGGTTTAACGTCCCAAAACCACCATATGATTACGAGAGACGCTGTAGTAGAGGGCTCTGGAAATTTCGACCACCTGGGGTTCTTTACCGTGCACCCAAATATGAGTACACAGACCTACATTTCCGCCTCCATCGGAAATGCAGCCGCCGCAGCCGGGATTCGATCCCGCGATCTGCGGGTCAGCAGCCGAGTACCTTAGCCACTAGACTACCGCGGTGGGGCCACACAGGCGCATCTGTTACGTATCTTTTTTTCTTGATGGTTTGTTCGTTGGACCTTAGAGGCGTGGCTCAACCCACCACGGGGGATCAGCCATGAATCGTGCGGCGGTGGGGTTGAGAGAAATAAAACGAGAGGGGGGTGGGGGGTATGCCTAAAAATTTTTTATGTAAACGAAAAGATTATCCTTGTGCCAACAATCTAATATAGATTGTTACAGAAGAAAAAATTTAGAAAAAATAGTATTGCTGAAAATAAAAAATCAGGAAATGAATTAAGAAAGAACTTAAGTAATAAGTATGTACTTGTCATAATATCAAGGTGGCCATTTTGATATTATATAATTATATACCGATAAATATATCTCCCTGTTTCAATGACTAAGTGCCAGCGCCTCCAGAAAGGGTAATGCCGTTTCAGACAGCTCGAGCCCATGTTTTCCAAAAAGTTGTGTCAGAAATATTTGTCTTAAATTTCCATACCTTTGGCATTTTGTGAAAACGTGCTCTGTTTTTCCTGCTTGTTTCCGATAGCAGTATTAGGGGTAAGGAACAAAATCAGATCTGTATAAATAAAAATTGGTAGTGGAATCCTGTTTCGCAATTTAGTAAATGTCACTTCAAATTGTCTCTTTGCACACCATGAGCTGTTCCACGGAAACTTAAGGTGCTGAAAATTTCGCCATTTAGAACAGAAGAAATGGTGTGTTTTTGTTGTATACAGAAATTATTAATTCGCTGGATTGAATATAGGCAGCAGGGTCTTAGAATATTCATGACGGCGCACTGATTTGATGCTGCTACCAGTGTACACTTGGTCAACCAGCACCTTCTTTTTCTACGACGGTGATGAACCAAGAAGCCGAAATTACTGCCGTTATTGCCCGGCGTGGTGGTCTAGTTGTTAAGGTACTCGGCTGCTGACCCACAAGTCGCGGGATCAAATAACGGCTGCATTTTTGATGAAGGCGAAAATAATGTAGGCCCGTGTGCTCGGATTTGGGTGCACGTTCAAGAACCCCAGATGGTCGGAATTTCCGGAGCCCTCCACTACGCTGTCTCTCATAATTATATGGTGGTGTGTGATGTTGAAGCCCACATATGAATCAATACATCCTACCGTGATCATTTTCTGTTCTTCCGTTGAGACGTGTAAGGGACTCACAGTGAACGTGCAATTAAGATTTCAGGTAATTACGGGTATCCTGCGTCTCATGTCCTCTACTGTCCATTTATTGTTATTTCATGACTTCGTTGCGCACCTCCATATCACCACGCCATGCCTGGTTTTATTGCCCTTGTTGCGACTGAAAGACTTCGATGGGAATCGAAGCCTTCTAAGGGTCAAGGCGGAGATGGACCGTGCAGACGGAGCTGAAAACTAGAAACATTTATTTACAGTATTTACAGGATTAAAGTTGCGTGGTACATGCCAAAAAAAGAAAAGCACACCGGAGCGTCTCTGCGTTCATGTTTTATACCCTGCGTTTTTCTAAGATTTCCTGCGAGGGAAGACACTGGCGTTCGGGATCCCCCACTAGGATCGTCGTATTTTGCTGTGCTCGCGAACCACTGCACTCACGAAGAGGCAAAGTCCCAAACCCCTCCCAGGAAAGGTGTAAAGGCACACCCAGTTCGCCGTACAGAGAGGGGGCAGTACACACAACCCGCCAAGTGACCAGCACGGTACTTCTGTCCTGGTGCGTTGACCTGAAACCCCCACATGCATACTTGATGCAACCGGTTGTCCAGGTTTAAAACTGACTCATCAAGAAGGCATTGCCACTGGGCAGTCTGATGTGCACAGGAGAGGTCCTTTGGAATGCGCCAAACGTTCCTGAAGAGGTTTTCTCCCGTACGTGGCTCATTGAATTGAATTGAATTTTATTGGTCACACTTTTTACAAAAATTTGCATACACTGCGTGGACCCATAGCCATAGGCTAGTTTGGGTCCTAAAAAGATAGATTTTATAAAGGCACTTCGGAAAAGTGTAACTAAAAAGTTATACAATATCAATAAAAAATAACTAAAGTTTTTACGATCTAATGTAATGAATTATCGGCAAAGAAACATTACAGTGCATGAAATAACCGCACTAAACCGTTACAATGCACGAGAGAATGAAAACGGAATAAACACCTACTTACATATTGAAATCAAGACAGTCATCAGACTAATTATGACAGGACATTAATAAATCAGTACATTCTTCTGAATAGTGTTTTTCTAGTGCCTTAGTGAAATTTGAACACATTTTTATTTCAAAATGAATAACATTCCAGATATTAATACCAACAAACTGTAAAATCCGTTCACCATATACATTATTAGTTCATGGAATATTCCATTTACCAAAAGTTAGTTGTCTAGTAGAACGAGAAGGGGCGGAAAACATCGACACATGAAAAGGGTGGTTGTAATTATTAACTGTGTGTACGCATCTGGCTAGTTTTATTTTCCATAGCTTGTCAATTTCTATAGATTGTCATGTGTATCACAATGACTCCATACCTGCAGAGGGGAGCGGTCTTTCTAGGCAGCCCAGAGAGCAAAACAGCCCTTTCTAGGTAATTCATTCACTGTGCGGGCCTAGACGGTTTGAGGCGAGCCGACGGACCTAAATAATTCACTGTTCTGTCGCTCTCTGGACACCTCCAGAAACGTGGCAAAGTCAAAGTCCTTTCACGTGTCCAAGCAAGACAATGGGGCCGATCACAGCACCCTCTAATAAGGCATTACCACCTGATTTCCTGAATTCATAATAGGCTGACGCTGTGTTGTAGTACAGAGTAAATTCAGGCGTCAATATCATGCATATCAAACCACCGTGGCAGCTTAGGAGGTAAAATGTCACAAAACTAAGGACGAGGACGCGGGTGCGATTCTAGGCATCCCATTTTAACGGGCGCGAAATGCAAGAACAACCAGGTACCGTGATTCATATGCATGTAAAAGCCCCATGGCTGGTTCATTTCACGCTGGAGGTGCCCATTGTGTAATGCCTTATAGTCTTGGTTAGGCGTGTAAAAAATACCATGTATGTTCATGACAAAACTGAACCCTATGTGTATTTTCCGGGCGATGAAAATTTTTTTGTTCAATTGGGAACCACGTAGAATCTGGGTTCGGTTCTTTCAAGCTTAAACTGTACCACACACTCGGAGAACGAACTTCTTATTCATGCTGCAAGATGTTCGCGTGGTTGCATCGATACAAAAGCTACTGTCGATGGCACTATCTATAGTTTCTTCAACCATCGACAGTCCATAGTGAATCAAGTCGTCATATGGCCTTGCTCTCTCACAAGTGACTCCTGAACTGCAAGGATGTTCAGATATATACGGGGAAATGTAGGAACGACACGCTGTGAGAGCATGCCTGCAATATGCCTAACGACAACAGTTTTTTTTTTCGCAAAATTTCAGCAGATAAGGACGCAAGGCTCAGTTTGGCAGTAGGACTGTGAGTGATAAATGAAGACGACCACACAAAAATTGTTATCAAAGCTGCCAGGGTTGCGCGTGATCACCTGTATTGTGTGATAAACCAGGCATCGCCGTGTGAGATAAATAGCTCGTCCTTCAAAAGCGGAGCTCTCCTCAGTCGACCCTTTCATGTCTGGGATCCGTTGTAACTCTTGCGGACATCATAACCAGGTATGCGGCGCAGACGTGGTGTATATCCCACGGTTCACCACTTGTCCACTAAAAATGAAGGCAACATATTTATGATTACAGCTGGGTTTGACGTCCCAAAAGCACGACATGAATATGAGATACGCCGTAGAGGAGGGATCTAGAAATTCACACCCCGTGGTGTTCTTTACCGCGCACTGGCATCGCACGTACATGGACGAAGCTATAGCAGATAGCTGAACAAACGGGTACTTGCCATAGAAATCTGTGTGGCCTATAGGGAAAAAATCACAGCATATTCACGGAGTGAATGATGATGACTGGGGTAAAGCGTCCATCAGTCCGTCCGTGTGTCCGTCTGTCTGTCTGTTTATCCGTCCATACGTCTGCCCGTTGAACACTCCAGGTACCGCGATCTCTCATCTTTTCATATTATATTCATCATATGCAAGTACCGCCATTTAGCGAACATTTCAAGGACTAAACGAGAGGTGGCTACCTACTACTACTACTACTACTACTACTACTACTACTACTACTACTACTACTACTACTACTACTACTGCTACATCGGAGACGTACGACTCATGGCTTAAGGAGCTTCGCCCCGTAAAATATCACTAGACTATGGGCGTATGTGACAGGAAATAAGAGGAACTCCCACTACGCACAACTACTAAAAATGAACAAAGCAACTCACAGCCCAACAAATGACGTGCGCGTTACCATAGTCGCTCCACTGTCACATGATACTTTGTGTTCATATAATGTGTTAGCTATACCACTTCATCAAAGCTGATCAAAGAGTGTTTCATAAGGAGTAGTGATAACACATATTACGGCATCCTAAGCCTGAGAAGGTTGCTTTGTAAACCTGTGTGTAAAAGTCAAGATGAAATAAATCTAGACTACCAGCCGAAAACTTAACCGAGAGTGTTTAGTGAATGGCAGTGATATAACACATCTGGAACACTTGCAGGACATGGCAATGTGATAGCCTCCCCAAGGCAATCCCAGCAGCTTCGCTGTTTTAAATAGGCACACCCTGAAGGAGTTGCCAATTTTCCGCAAGGCAGTACAGGAAGATGGGCAGTTGTTTTAATTATTCAAACTATAATCTCGGCTGCTCTTCTGGAAATGTTACTGGTTGGTATATAGATATTTGTCGAACAATGTTTATCTGTACGTATATAGTTATCTCTAAGAAGGCGCCTTTACACGAAAGGGGGGGGGAGGGAACTGCACCCACACTTCTTTTTTTTTATTTTCATTTAACAGACCCGTCACACGTTTAACTGGTACATTTCCGCACCGGTGTGCAAAACATACCAGACTATTTTAGATTGTTCTCAGCAGCTTGAGCCCACAACGTGATAAGTACAGTTTATTCTGGAACTAATGCGGTCCCCAACAATAAGGTTAGAATCTTCAGTGCCACGCTCCGTAGCACTGATCTGATTACTTGACGGACGTCGAGTATCATTGCCGCTATGAGTGTACACATGCAGTATGCTTGTGCATTCAAAATACGCTGGCATTCTGCCTTTACACTGCATGTTTCTTTTCCTTATGTTTTTGGTCAAGTGAGTGAACCCACAACGGCCACAAAGCTACACGCCGCCTCTTATTAAGTGCAGAGATTGTTTTCGGACGGTGTTGCCCAGCGTCTCCCCAATTTGCTGTGACATTTGTGTTTACTTCACGTACGAGCATCGCACAAGCGTCCTAATGCATTTTCTATGCAGCTGACAGCCGGCTCGTGCACCAGGGTGTGTGCGATTACTGCCTGTTCGATGGCGAGGGCAATTTCACCAGCTACGGCTACCCCCTGGACTACCCTCCATTGCTCGAGTGCACCTACCGCGTCAAGCGGGTGGGTGGTGCCTGCTCGCTTCGGGTGCATTTCCACGAGTTTGACTTGGAAGAGTCGCCCGATTGCCGCAACGACTATCTGGCCGTCGCCGACAAGCGGTTCTGCGGACGGCGCCGCTACCGTGGCCACACAGGTATGCGTGGCGCAGTGAGATTAGAATACATGAGCCACACCGTGACATGTTGCGATCTATAGAGCAGGAAAGAACAACTTCACTTACATCCACAAGGTGGTTAAAAGGTTATGGTGCTCCATAGCGAACCTGAAGATCGTGGAATGGAACCCACGATTGATTTAAACGAAATGCTAGAGGCCCGTGTACTTAGTGCACATTTGAAGAAAGAAAAAAGTCCTTGTGGGCGAAACTTGCCCGAACTCTTCGCTGTGGCATCCGTGATAACCATGTCGTTGTTTTCGTACTCGAAATCCCAACATTCATTCTTATTACTTCAATCATTCGTTGATACTACAAACATCTCCCGTGTAATATCAGACACTGCATACTACAAACATGTACATTTCAAACTTCGCAACAGTGTCGTGCGTAGTACGTCGGATCCCACTGTGGGTGATGGTTCCGGCTCGTACTATGTACGTGGAGATGGTTTCCCTCGAAATGTAATGCATTCGAAGCTGCACGGGTGCTTTGCTGTGGCGGAAGTCCTTGCGACCTTGTTGGATGCATATCCCGAGGCTGTGCACACGCTTAGGTAAAAATTAAATCATTGTCTTTTTTGTTGTATAGATGACGTCAGGATGGCTCATAGTTTCGTTTGCCTTTTAAAAGGGCCCTGCAACACTTTTGAGCATGGTCAGAAAACGATACCAATGGGTAGTAGATGCTCGTGAGAACACGCGAGCCAAATAGCATAGCGCAGCACGCCACCTGGATTTCACTGTAAATTCTCAAAGTCGCTAAAAATTGTTTTCTCTTGACAAATTACCGATGCTCAAAAATGCATCGTTACAGGGATTGCCACGGGAGGCCGTGGCTTGTCCATTCGTGCGCGCTCCGTTGCCCTCAAAAGCCGTTTATTCGAAGAAAAGGATAGAGAGAGAGAGGGAGGAAAAGTGCTCAAGGTCACGAGGCGTGTGTGACATTTTTTTTTTCTTGCCATCACCCTATGATTAGTTTCAGCGCTTTAGCCGGGACGAGAGAAGACAGCAATCAATTTTTGATTGATATGATTGATTGATATGTGGGGTTTAACGTCTCGAAACCACCATATGATTATAAGAGACACCGTAGTGGAGGGCTCCGGAAATGTCGACCACCTGGGTTTCTTTAACGTGCACCCACATTTGAGCACACGAGCCTAAAACAATTTCGCCTCCATCGGTAATGCAGCCGCCGCAGCCGGGCTTCGATCCCGCGACCTGCGGGTCAGCAGCCGGGTACCTTAGCCACTAGACCACCGCGGCAGGGCAGCAATTAATTCTTGTAACTCCACTCGTGCTGGACAGAAACAAAAAAAATGCGGCAATGATTTCGTGAGCCAATAACTTCCTTTAGTGAATCCATTCTATGTACGGCTATTTGAAAAAGTGTTGCAACGCCCCTTCAAGGGGGCCATGACACCCGATTTTCAGTCATAATCGGTCTTGCATGGATTGATCACTGTGCGTTCACAAACAAGCTGACGAAATTTTAGCGTGTTTGGCCGAGCACCTCGTTTAGAGTTGAGCAATCTTATAAACACGCGGGCTGCCTGAGAGTCAGCTGGCACTGGTGCACTTGCGAGCCTTGACGTAACAAGCAACTAGCTGTGCGAGCCTGTACATTACAGTCAACAATATTGTTCCGTGGTGCGCTGCGCGTGCAATATAGATAACTTGGCTTTAGCCACCTTGGCACCGAAATTTACTGATTTGCCGCGGCTTAAACTTCGTTAGAAGACGGTGGCTTCACTCCTTCCAGTCCAAGACGTCACACGCGCCGTAGAAAAAGGCGGTGGTGAGCGGAGTCTACTGCCGGTGAATTCTGACTTCTTTTGCAACGAAATATTATTTTACAATGCACTTTTCATATTTTTATAGGCATAGTAGACCCTCTGCTTCTACTATCTGCCGAAAACCACGAATACTTGCGTGACTGTGTCATGGCCTCTTGAAGGAACAAAGTACGGCCTGTACCTCTGATGTATTTTCAGGCTTCTTTGGGGCCCATTTTCTCGAAATCTACTTCATGTAAAACATTCCAGTGTGTCTTTATTTTATTCCTCAGCGTCTCTTCTTTCATTTGCACTGAAATTACAATTTTTGTGGGTGTCGTCATAGTTTTGCAGTTTTTTTTTATAACGAGGCTAGTCATTTTGTCAATATACTACAAATAAACTGCTAAAAATTGAAAACTATTCTGAATACGGACACCATTTTGAAGTTCAGTTGCTTCGTACTAATGTGTGTTGATATAAAAAATGCCTTTAGTTATGTAAAGGTGCTGTGATAATGGGGCAAATGTAACAGGGAAGTTGATTTAGAATTATCAAATTAAGGCGGGAAACAAGTTTATTTCATGTTTGTTTATCAGAAATGTGTACAGAACAATTTCTTTATAGCAGGTTGTTATGTATTCATGCAGAGACTGAGCTTCCCCCTTTTATGTTTTCTTTGTTCCCTAGTTTTTTTTTTCATATCTTCTATTTCTCTATTGGCCAGACACCATTAATTGTGGTCAATCTCAACCCCAAGAACTTTACAATGTTGCACCTCTGTGATATGACAAACGGCCTCGAGAGTGTTTACTTGAGCCATGCAGGCTTTTTTCACAATTAGAAGAGTTTCAAAACAGTTCGAAGGTTCCCATTCCAAAGAACACAATTTGTTGTGTTCCCTACGAGTGCCACAGTTGCTCCACGTTCTCTACAGGTGCAGTGACTTATAATCACGGTTTTCAGAGCGTCACATCAATGAAAACGTAGTTATTTTCACTACAAGTAACATGTTGCCCTTTCGGCGATGTGGAATAAGGAGGCAGCTTACTTGTTGAAGTGCTCGCATGAGTGCTCCCGGTCTGGCTTGCCTCAGTAGCCGCAGCGTGCCGATTTTCATTATTTTGCACTTTCTAAACAGTTTGCCTAATTTCTCAACACGAGAGTATATTTTGCCACCCCAATAAAATTTAAACGAGGCCCAACTGTATGCTAGATGAATGCACGCAACTGTGTCTCCATGCCCGTACCACACACGTAATGTAAGCGGAATCAGTAACTGCCACGCGCATTAGAAAAATTAAAATAATTATTTTTAACGTACCGGAATACTTCTTAAAGAACTTTTAAGCTAATGTAAACGCAAGTTTCAATTTAAAAAAATCAATTTTAGCATTTAAGCAGAGCGCCCATGTTGTACAGGTCTGAGAAAAGGGGGCTTCGTTGATTATTAATTAGGTGGTCTTGAAAACTTCGTCATATTGTCTAAATCAAAATGGGTAAAATAATGCGATGCACTGGATATTCTTAAGGCCTTAAGATTGCAAAAAAGCGGGAACTACCTATTATTTCTTTATTTAAATTTTCCACTACTCTGCGTTTTTCAAATCTGTCGTTATTGTACTCCTTTTTTGCGTTGGGTGTGGTTGCACGGCAACGTGCGCATGCTTTCTTGCATTGCTTGCGCAGAAAAGCTGCTTTCGCAGCTACACCTGTTCGCAAATATCATCTACGAATGTCCGAAACTTGGAAATGCGGAACACCACATCGGCCCAAAAGACCAAGTGACCTCATTTTTTTTTTACTTTTAACTGCGTTGAATTGTAATTTTCGTTCACCAATCGCTGCCATTAGAGGAAGACATCAGAAATGTTTCCCCGAAGTACAACAATTCGCATGAGACAAGTTTTGTGAATGACTGTACAAGAATCGCTCAGACTCTGCACACAATTCTGCTCAGATTGTTGCACAGCACTTCAAAAAGTATATGGCGAATGAAATACCAAGCGTTGGAGGCAATTGGAAGCTTGGTGCGAACTTATACCGTCATGTATTGATCAGTTGCTTATTTAATTTTGATGCATTTAATGAAGTGCCATAAGTTAACTGCTAAGCAGGTTGCACTGAAACTTCATAATGAGCAGTTTGTGTCAACGAGCCATGCTTGCATGGTGATCTTAGTGACATCGCTAGAAACAGGTTTTTCATTCGGTTATTTTATTACACCCATTCTTTCCACCTTCTAGAAATTGTGGAATTTCCGAAGGACAAAGAAGAGGTGACCTTCTATCTGCACACCAATCCACTCGTGTCCGGCAAGGGGTTCTGGATTGAGGTTACCCGGCGGCCGGGGTTTTGTGACACACGCAAGAACGTCGGTAAGCATACCAGGAAAAACGGAAATTGAATAACGCATCGCTAATGAGTCTCCTGTACAGTGAGGTATAAGTATGCAGTAAAGTCTGAAATTGAGCTACTCAGTATGATTCGTGCTTGGAAGCATGCTGTGAACTTATCGAAGAGCCAGTGCAAAAACTGAAAGCAGCCGCAAGCGAAAAAGGGTGCGCTGTTTTACGCTGCGCACACAGGCTTCGACGGGGCGTGAATAACTCCGCTAAGCACTACGGGGTGGATGTCGTTCTTTCATTTACAAACAAGTTGTCCGGCATGCGTGCCCGCGTGAACAAGCAGGGCACACAGCTGAGCGGGTTGAAGGAAGCCAAACGCGAATACGGTCTTAAAGAGACAGATGTTACACTTGTTGACTGCTGCGTAGCAATGCTTTTTCATGCGGTAGGCCTTCCATCGGGCGGAGTAGAAGGTGCCTGGGTGTCTGATTGGGAGAACATAAGCGTTCATTCACCCAAGGGACGCAGTCTCACTTAGCGGGTTATTGTCGTCAGAGCAGGACAATTTACTGACACCATGGTTCTTTCTGGGCATAAAAAGCAGCCTGCTGGGGAAATCACTGAGGCCTTTCATGTTAAAAGAAGCAACGAAAGATGTTTTAGCCAGCCATAAATTAAGCTTTGGAAAAAGAATACGTGTACGTTAGTACGTGCGGCAGTTTGAGTTGTAATTGGTTGTGCGCATGCTTTCTTGAGGGGCATCAGCTAGAGAACTTTTTTTCGTTTGGAGCACACGTCACGTGACTCGGTGTTTTTGTTTTGTTAATTTTTTTGTTTTTCAGCAGAAACATTCACTTGAGGCCATCGCATGTCCGGTTCACCACTTCTAGACCTTGTCTCTTTTGTGAGCGCTGCACAGTGTGCTTTACAAGTGTTTTGGTGAACTTCATAAGCTCTGAAGAGGCCCAGTGTTTGCCAGGGCTTCAGACATTATAAATAGTTACATTAAATGTTTCACAAAAGGCTATCGCGAGGCACAGCATATGCCGCAGCACAGTCATTCTCACTCGATGACGACTGTGCATCAATTCACGCGTGTTTCAGTCGGAATGTTCGCTTGTGTCCACGTTCAGGGTGACCTTTTGTGCCTGCGAAGCGAAGCGTTTCAAGGCGAAACAGTCACACTAAGATTCTTCTGCTCGCGATGCAGAATTTTACAATATTTTAAAGAGCACATTTATTTCCGTCTTTAATATAACAAGCTTTGGTCAGCTCGATGAAACCACACTCTATATTATCTCTTTTGTCATTGTCACAGCACACTTCTTGTTGTATAGTTACGACATATAAGCTGCGATACTTAGGTATGCGTTGTTCTTTTCAGTAATGTTGTACAACATACGGAATCATAATGTCTAAGTGGTCGGCTTCCAGTGGTGGTGGACATGAGTCGGATTGAACACCTCGTACTTTGTAACATACCATTACAAGCACTGAAAACTGTATACGACCATTAATCTGTTCAAAGAGAGTTGCAGTTAAATGCCGCAGATACCTTGAAGCTTTTGCAGTGTATACGGGCAGCAACACGATTATAATCTGACCGTTTTGTTGGAATGCTCTAAATCACGGCTCTATCAAATCTCCCTGTTACAAAATGAACAACGCTTAAACCGTTAAAATGTTGGCTTCGCAGGTAGAGTGGCCTGTGAAGTGAGCACCTAAAGTGATTTATCGCGACCAGCAAGATAATATGAAAAACCAAGTGTCACTGTGTTAAATATGGACCTGTGCATCGGTGCCAAAGCACTGGCGGCGGCGCTCTGGGGTTTCCACCTTCGGCGGCGGCGTGTCATCGGCGAGGGATTCATCGGTTCGGCGGTGGCGTGGGAGGGAGGATATGGGGTTGATTCAAGGGCCTGTCAGGATAAAAATTTGTCCTTAGAATCAATAAATACATTTTCCCGAGTACCAATACTGCTGTCTCAATTCACCAATTATGCCGTCTCATTTGTTGGGACAGCAGGTGTGAATAGAGAACCTATAGAAAAAAAACGCAATTGAGCAAATTTCACGTTTCGACATTTTTTTTTCCTCGAACTGCTCAGCACCGAGTCTCTTCGGAGACTCGTGAAGCTCATTCCATAAATCAATGTTCTGCGGTGAAAAAAAAAACGAAAACGATTCGGAATATTTCTAATGAGCAAAACATTTAGGGGATCATAGAAAGGGTAAACACTTGAGCTGGGTTGCGTGGATTCATCAGTGATACATTTCCAAGACGTATTTATTTGTTCGCACTAAGTGACACGTTTATATTTTACACTGTCCTGTCCAGTTTTTCGTCTCGCGTTTACGGTGTTGTTTTTTACGGAGATTAGGATATCAAGTCGCCAGGTACGGTGTGCAGAAGATGAAATGAAAGATATGGGTGCTCGAACACTCGAACTAGTGTGAACTATCTTATGCAGAGGTATGATGCGATTGAAACTGCGCCGTATTTAATTGATTGATTGAATTATTTGTGGGGTCATTGTCCAAACTCTACGATATGATTATAAGAGACACCGTAGTGGAGGGCTCCGGAAATTTCAACCACCTGGGGTTCTTTAACGTGCTCGCCATATTCGAGAGGGGCGGTGCAGATAATAAATTCATGGAAAATTTTATGAGTGCACTAGTGAACAATTTATTTGATGTAGTGTTCGCAAGCGTTGAATATATCTCACGTCATACACACTTAACGGGCATACGTTAAGAAGAGTGCAACTGACTCACACATGATACACATTTATTGGATCATGTATTGAAACGCTGAAGCTTTATAGCAACATTTAACGTAGGCTGCCGAATTCACAAAGCTTCTATTTTGTGTGCGTGTGTCATTACTTGGTCGAGGTCACAAATGCGCACGTCCCATTATCAGGATTAGCTTAAACATTACCTTGCGAATACAATTAGTATGACACTATTTCGCGAATAAGGGCTGGCATGATGCTTAAGACAAGCTCTACATCATGTGAACAGCCCTCCACGGTGCAGTCACGTAATAATTAAAACGGCTCGCGGATATATCCTTTCAACACTAACACTATGGTGCATTCACTTATAAAATATGAATGCCGGTGTGTACTCACCAAAATGCGCAATTACACACTCGCGTATATGAATGTCCTCCACATGTTCCCAAATGGCTGGTAAACAAAGCCGACGGAGAACAATTTTATAACATTACTCACTCAAGTTGGACTGACATATGTGGGTTAGGCATAGACGAAGCTGTGCAGTACTTCACAGCTTTTCTTACTGACGCAGCAGCCAATTGCAACCCCAAACATCTGGACTGCCCGGAGAGCGACGCATGCCATGGTGGAACACTGAGTGTCGTAATGTGCGAAAGGAGCAGAACAGGGTATGGAGATTGCTTCGAAACTCGCCGACAGCGGAAAACCTTAACAGCTTTAAGAAAATAAAATCTCGAGGCAGTAGAACGCGTCGGCAGGCCAGAAGGGATAGTTGGCACAAGTTTTTAACAGGGATCAACTCGTATACACAGGAGGCTAAAGTCTGAAACATGGTTAGTAGGGTAGCGGGAAGACAAGTACACTCGCTTCCACTCGTAAACACACATGGCAACAGCTTGGAAGATCAGGCGAAGTTCCTCGGCACACACTTCGAATGAGTGTCCAGCTCGTCAAACTATACTGACGCTTTCCAAAAACATAAAACAAGATTTGAGAGGCACAAACTCGAACACAAATGTACAAAACACGAAGCATACAACCAGGCTTTCGGCTTGGCTGAGTTCCAGATATCACTAAACTCCTGCAGTGTTTCCGCCCCAGGTTCTGGTCGAGTGGTGTACAATATGTTGAAAAACCTGCCAATTGAAACGCAAAAAACTTTAATTTGTCTGTACAATGCTATCCGGTTTTCTGGCGCTATCCCTACTTCCTGGAAAGAGGCTATTATTATTCCCATTTTGAAAGAGGGCAAAGACCCTTCTTCAGTTTCGAGTTATAGGCCTATTGCATTTACAAGCCGCTTGTGCAACTTTTTCGAAAAAATGACAAACTGCCGACTTGTACATCTTCTTGAAACAAACAATTTGCTCGATGCGTTTCGGTGTGGGTTTCGAGAGGGTGGGTCTACCACCGATCACCTTGTTCGTATTGAGGCACAGAGCGGAGATGCTTTCGTCCACAAGCAATACTTCCTTTCTGTGTTCCTTGACATCGAAAAGGCATTTGATACATCATGGCGCTTTGAAATATTAAGAGACCTGTCCCAGCTTCATCGTGAAATTTCTTACAGCGCAACACCAGAAAAAATACAGGACAGGGAAGGCGTAGAACAGAAACGCCTTCCCTGTCCTGTATTTTTTCTGGTATTTTTTCTGGTGTTGCGCTGTAAGAAATTTCACGATGGACCCTAACCAACTGGCCCGACTTACCGTCTTACTGTCCCAGCTTAGCGTGCTTGGCCATGTGTTTACTATAATCAAAAGCTGCTTGTCAAACCGGACATTCTGCCTTCGAGTAGGCAGTGTTCTTTCCCAAACATTTGTCCAAGAAAACAAGCGTGCCGCAGGGTGGTGTACTTAGTTGCACACTTTTTTCATTAAAATGAATTCATTGCGCTTTTTCATTCCTCGCAATATGTTTTATTGTACATATGTCAACGACGTCCCGCTTGATTTCAAATCTTCTAACCTGTCCATCTGCGAGCGGCAGGTTCAGCTTGGTTTGGAAAAGGTATCCAAATGGGCAGAAAAAAACGGGTTCCGACTGAATATACAAAAAATCACGTGTGTCTTGTTTTCCAAGAAGAGAAGCCTTCATTCCTAACCTGATATTCAACTGCGTGGGCAACGCCTTTCTGTTAGCACCGAACACAAATTCTTAGGCCTCATCTTGGACACCAAGCCAACCTTCACACCGCATATTAAGTATTTAAAAAACAAGTGCATAAAAGACATGAACGTTTTGAAAGTGTTGTCACGCACTACGTGGTGAAGTGACAAGAAGTTTGTAATGAATTTGTGTACAAGCCTCGTACGTACCCGCCTAGACTATGGGGCAATGTCATATCAGTCTGCGACACCTACTGCCCTTAAAATTCTTGACTCTGTTCATAATCTAGGCATCCGTCTCTCCACGAGTGCTTTTCGCACTAGCCCCGTGGAAAGCTTCTACCTGGAATCGAACGAATGGTCGCTCCACCCCCAGAGATGTTACAAGTCTTTTAAATATTTTCTTAATGTAAATGCAGATAAGAATCACCCATCACACTGAACAATTAATGACATGTCAAGCCTTGCTGTGCTCGAGAAACGGCTTCCTATGAGACAGCCCTACTCACTCCGTGGGAAGGGCCTAGCGAAGGAAACCGGTGTGCCACTCGAACACCGTTTGATGGCTCCCGCAGAATGCCTGCCACCGTGGCAGTGGCAGGCGATAGATTGCGACGTGTCTTTCTTGGAGGTTACGAAGCATGCACCGATTGCACATATCGAGACATGCTTCCTAGAACTACAACAGAAATACACATGTCCTGCATTCTTTAGGGATGCTTCAAAGTTCGAGACTTTTGTCTCGGACGCAGCCGTCGGCCCATCCTTTTCGGAAGCCGGCGTTCTGCACTCTCATACTAGCATTTTCACCGGCGAAGCTTATGCGATACTTGCGGCCGTTAAATACATTAAAAAAATAAAACTACAGAAGGCAATAATATATAAGATTTCCTAAGCGTAGTAAAAGCTCTGAAACTTTTAAAAAACACAAAAACCCTGTCTTTTTCTCGCTTTATTTGCTCTTATGCACAGTCTACTCATCTAAGCAGCATGTGGTGGTCTGCTGGGTGCCAGGACACCACGAAATTCAGTGCAACGTTCTGGTGGACCAGCTAGCTGGATCCGCGAACAAAACCACTTCCAATACATCGATAGCAGTTCCTGCACTCGATTTGAAATCTTTTCTAAAACGAAAGTTGAGAGGGTATTGGCAGAGCACATGCGACACACACACAGATTATAAATACATGTAATCAAGCCGCAACTTG
The DNA here is from genome assembly GCA_013436015.1 of Rhipicephalus annulatus. Lineage (NCBI taxonomy): Eukaryota > Metazoa > Arthropoda > Arachnida > Ixodida > Ixodidae > Rhipicephalus > Rhipicephalus annulatus. Next base: position 678,719 of record WOVY01009444.1, read on the forward strand.
GTCATTGGCCGCCAGTATCAAAATCACGCCTCACAGAAGTAAATCTTACAAGGTTAAGAACAGGACATACACACACAACACATTCATTTCTTTTGTATGGGGTCGATCCGCCTTTGTGTGACAGATGTGGAGAAGCACTCACCGTACTTCACATACTAATCCAGTACAAAGAATTAGACAAGCTGAGAAGACAACACTTTCCGTTAGCCTATCGACAACAAATACCACTCCATCCTGCAGTGTTCGTCGGTAGGGAACCACTTTTTACAGATAAATCCTTATTAGCTCTTTTAAGAGAAATTAATACTTTTAATAATATATACCCGGGCATTCCGTAGCACGTCCTCTCCCGAGAGGTCTCCGCTGTGGTGGCTACACTCAACAAAGCACTTGCCTCACGGCCCTTTGACGCAAGGGTGTGAATGATGGAGGCACTTGTGCTAATGCCACACATGTCCACCATCGTTTTTATTATCACAAACTTTTGTCATCCATTAACAACACACACCTTTCACGGCATGGTCATAATTTTATTACTTCTACGTTTTTACCCGCCTTAGCGCGAGGAATTTTATGGCCCCTATACAGCCGCTTATCACAATCTTTGTCCATATCTCTCATAAGATGAACTGGCGCTCCTTGGCCATGAAACGCTCCTTGCACCACAAAACAACAATCATCAATCAATTACACACTCGCGTATAAAGGTTGATGGACACATGCACACTATCATTTGCTTTATTGTGGCCAGTTCTTTTCGGCCATGTGAAAATGATATGAGTGTATTATTACCCTGGCAGGGGGGTCTGTGCAAGCAGACGTTTGGTATGTAGCGACACCACGGACCAGAACTAACGGGGGGGTGGGGGGGGGTTTCGACTTTCTTTCACGCCAAGCCGTGCGTGGCTGAGCCGTGTCCTGGGAAAAGAGGATCATGGGGGTTGAGCTGACGCTGGGTGCTTAAACCTTTAAGCCCCCCCAGCCGAAACAACACACCCCTTTGTCCCCGGCTTCACGGAGACGGCAACCCTGGGCTGACCCACCTAGGGGAAATTGGCAGCCACCTTTTCCTATATCTTTCTCCCTACATATTCGTCTTTACCTCTTACTTTTTTTCTGTCCTGTTATCTTCTCTTTTCCATCTACTTCTAGATATCCTGGCGGCAAGGGTTAACCTTGTTTGGATACCCGGTCTTGGCTATTCCATATTAGGTTATAGCAGCGCTGTACAGCTAGCGTCGACAAGGCTTGCCCAGCATCTTCTGCCACGTCCCCTGGTTGGGCTCGGTGGTGGGCGGCTGGCATCGCTGCCGAACTTTATAGTCAATTTATGGCAAATGCTTCCCCCCCCCCCCTTCCTGATCGCTCCCTGAAAAGGTGTCGCACCAAAGACGCTTTCATGCTCAACACACCAAAGCCAACCTTGCCAAAGTATCATGTTATTCATAGCAAGAACGAAAAAAAGACCGTACGTACTATTTCGTCCTTTCTTGTGTCGAAAACTCTCACCGAAGCAATAGGTCCAGTCTATAAAGTCACAAAGATGGGAAGTGGCGATCTCCTTTTGGAGGTTCGTGACAAAGCTCAATATGAGAAGCTGTCTAAACTTGTAGCGTTTGGAGAAACCCCTGTTTCCGCTGGCCCACACAGGTCCATGAACACTGTACGCGGCGTCATTTCTGACGATGACCCTCTTCATTTTTCAGAAATTGAACTATTAGAAGGCTGGCAAGACGAGAATGTAGTCAAGGTACAGAGAATCACTATACGACAAGACAAGAAAGAAGCACCCACCAAGCACATAATTATCACCTTCGGTACTAGTGACTTACTAGAATGAATTGAAACCGGCTACTGTAAGGTCCGTGTAAGACCATTTATCCCCAATCCTCGTCAATGTTTCAAGTGTCAGCGTTTCGGGCACGGATCGCAGAGTTGCAGAAGGCGATCCACTTGCGCAAAGTGTGCATCCACTCAACACATATCGGATGACTGCACCTCAGAAGCAACTTATTGTTCGAACTGTGAAGGAAATCGCCCACCCTACTCACGATCATGCCCCAAATAGAAAAAAGAGAAACAAGTAGTAGATCTCAAGGTCAAATTTAATCTTTCTTCCAAAATGCACTAAATGTTTTTCACTGCACCACCCCTCTTATCCTTCTTTTGCAGATGTGACGCACCGGGGCACCGCGCCACATGTTTCTGCACCCACGAACGCCACACAGACTGTGGCCGGGGTCGTGCCACTGGCGCCCCCGGCTGGAGCAGCCTGTACTGCTCCGCCACCTCACAAACAGGGCCGGCAGATGCCCGTGTCTGCTGAACCTCGGACCGCTGCAAGCGCAGTTAGGTCTGTAAGTTCTGTGAACGTGCCTGCCGAGCAGGCACCATCCACCATCTCACAAGATGTTATGGATACAAGTACGACTCCTCCGGTGCCTCAGACGCCGAAGGATAGGCGCAACTTTTTGGAGCGCGCGAAGAAAGAAAAAAAACAAATTACAGGGCCCCCAAAGCGCCCTGTAACCTAAGGCAACACTTTGTACACACAGCACCACACAACACTGAAATGACACAAATACTACAGTGGAACGTCAGAGGACTGCTGAGAAACCTCGACGATACCCAGGAGCTCTTACACGAACATACACAAAAAGTGCTGTGTGTTCAAGAAACCTGAAACTTGAAACAAGAAACTTGAAACCAAAACACACTGACCTTTCTCGCAAATACGTTATCTTTAGAAAGGACCAGAATGATGCCATTGTGTCATCCGGTGGTGTTGCCATTATAGCCAATGAAGGAATTGCATGCACACACCTACCGCTACAAACATTCTTTGAGGCGGTGGCTGTTCTAGCAGTTCTTTTGAATAAGCTTGTCACCATCTGCTCTCTCTACATACCTCCACAACACCGTTTTGAAAAGCATGAATTCCCTCCCTCATAGACGAACTTCCAGGTTCATATCTTGTCCTAGGGGACTTTAATGCACATGGTAGCTTCTGGAGTGACTCTCTCTGCGATGCGCAAGGTCGCCTGATTGAACAGTTCCTTTTTTCTTCCTGTGCGTGCCTTTTAAATCGAAAAGAGCCAACACATTACAATATCGCTGACAATGCGTACTCAACAATAGACCTCAGCATAACATCTTCGTCACTCCTGCCTCTACTTAAATGGAAAGTCATTATTAATTCATACGATAGTGACCATTTTCCTACTGTTAACAGCACATCAATAACAAAACATGTACTGCACAGGTTCCCAAATGGCTCACCGACAAAGCCGATTGGAAACACTTCCAGAAAATGACTATTAACTTGGACTGACATGGGGGCGTTAAGCATAGAGGATGCTATGTGGTACGTTATAGCTTTCCTGGTTGATGCAGCAACTAAATGTATTCCACAAACATGTGGACCGTCAGACAAACCGTCAGGAATAATGAATGCCGTGATGCGCGTAAAAAACAAAATACGGCATGAAGGTTGCTAACAGACTCACCTAGAGCTGAAAATCATGTAATGTTTAAGAATATAAAGTCGCAAAGAAGGAGGAAGCGCCTACAGGCGAGAAGAAAAAGTTGGCACAAATTTTTATCAGGCATGAATTCATACACAGATGAGGCGAGAGTCTGGAACATGGTTGGTAAGGTGGCCGGATGACAAGCGCATTCACTTCCTCTAGTGAACACACGAGAGGAGAGTTTGGAAGACCAGGCTAACACTCTCGCAGCGCACTTCGAACAGGTCTACAGCTCATCACACTATAGAGAAGCGTTCCGATGATACAAAAGCAGAATAGAAAAACAGAGATTAGAGCGCAAACCCACAGCACATAAGGTATACAATAAACCTTTTTGTTTCGCTAAACTACAAGCCTCACTTACCTGCTGCAAGAAATCTACCCCAGGTCCGGACTGTGTGGCATATGAAGTGTTAAAAAACCTTTCCACTGAAACCCAGAAAGCTCTCCTCTCCCTGTATAATGCCATATGGTCTTCCTGTGAGCTACCCTCAGCCTGGACGGAAGCTATCGTTATCCCAATTCTAAAACAATGCAAGGACGCGGTCTCAGTTTCCAGCTACAAGCCAATAGCGTTAACCAGCTGTCTTTGCGAGGTTTTAGAGAAAATGATTAACAGGCGCCTGATTCACTTCCTTGAAATTAATGGCCTACTTGACCCATATCAGTGTGGGTTTCGAGAGGCTCGGCCCACCACTGACCACCTTGTCCGTATCGAGGCACAAATTCGCGATGCCTTTGTTCATAAGCATTTTTTTCTTTGTTCCTCGATATGTAAAAGGAATATGACACTACATGGCGCTTTGGCATATTGCAAGACCTGTCACTTTTAGGTGTGCGCGGTAGAATGCTATCAATCATCCAAAGCTACTTGTCCAATTGAACATTCCGTGTCCGAATTGGCACTGTCTTATCTCGAGTATTTGTCCAAGAAACAGGAGTGCCACAAGAAGGTGTATAGAGCTGCACACTTTTCATAGTTAAAATGAATTCTTTGCACCTGTCTCTCCCACGTAATATTTTTAATTGCACATATGTCGATGATGTGCAGATTTGTTTCACATCGTGCAACATCTTACTGTGCCAACGTCAGGTTCAAGTAGGGTTGAACAAGGTAGTAGGGTAGTAGTAGGTAGTAGGGTAGTAGGATTGAACTGGGCAGATGAGAATGGTTTTATACTTAACGCGCAAAAGAGCATTTGCGTCTTGTTCAGCCGAAATAGGGGCCTCCATTTTGACCCCGACATTGACCTGCATGGTCAACCTCTGTCAGTGAAGACCGAGCACAAGTTTCTTGGACTAATATTAGACACTAAACTAACCTTCATCCCACACATCAAGTATTTAAAAGACAGGTGCTTAAAAACAATAAATCGTTTGAAAGTGTTGTCACGCACTACATGCGGTAGTGACACGAAATGTCTGATGAATTTATATAAAAGCCTCGTACGCACACGCCTATATTACGCTGCTATAATCTCTCAGTCGGCAACACCATCGGCCTTGAAGATTCTCGACCCTGTCCAACATCTAGGCATTCGCCTCTCTACGGGTGCTTTTCAAACTAGCCCCGTGGAGAGCCTGTACGTGGATTCGAATGAATGGTCACTCCACCGACAAAGATGTTAGGTGTCTTTTGTGTACTTTCTGAAGGTGAAGGCAGACAAGCAACACCGTTCTTGTGTCACAATGAATGATTTGTCTGGCTCTGGTTTGTTCAAGAACCGTCCTTCGTTGAGGAAGCCCTACTCGCTCCGTGTAAGGGGCCAGGCCGAAGAACCAGGTGTGCCTCTTCTCGAACACAGTTTGATGGCTCCTGCTGCATATCTGCCACCGTGGCAGTGGCAGCTTTAGACTGTGATGTCTCTTTGGTGGAAGTCAAAAAGCACGCGCTACTTGCACGCACACACACATACTTGCTAGAACTACGACATAAATACGCATGCCCCGAGTTCTTTGCCGATGCCTCGAAGTCCAACACTTCTGTGTCATATGCAGCGGTAAGCCAATCTTTTTCCGAGGCCGGCGTTCTTCATCCTGATGCAAGCATTTTTACAGGAGAAGCCTATGTAATACTGACGGCCGTAAGACACATCAGACCAATATAATTACAATATGCGGTAATATACACAGATTCCCTAAGTGTGGTTAAAGCCCTCAAAACTCCTAAAAACACAGAAACCCCGTGATGTTGTCACTTCACTCACTTTTGTGCACACTGTACACATCAAAACAGTCTTTCGCTGTCTGCTGGGTGCCAGGCCACCGTGAGATACAAAGGAATGTTTTAGTGAACAAGCTGGCTGCTTCTGCTAAAGGCACCACTTCTGATGCATCAATACCAATTCCTGCACTTGACTTGAAACCTTTTCTAAAACGAAAGCTCAGGGGGTATTGGCAGAGCACAATGGATAGACACACAGACAATAAATTCCGTGCTAATAAACAGCATTTAGGTAATTGGCCACTGCTATTACAATCACGACACACAGAAGTAACACTAACAAGGCCAGGACATACACACTCTACACATTCTTATCTTCTATCTACCGGCAATCCACCATTGTGTGAGAGATGTGGAGAACCACTTAGGTTTCTCCATATTCTCGTCCAGTGCAGTGAGCTATATGCCCGAAGAAAAAAAAAGTGCTTTTTACTGCCCTACCAACAGCAGCTACCACTACACCCTGGGATGCTGATCGGTAGGGATCTGCTTTTTAAACTGCAATCACTTTTCACGTTTTTAAAACATGTTCACAGCTTTCACCCCATATTTCGAGGTGATCCGTAGCACGACCTCTGAACCGTGGTCGTGGCTGCGGGGACTACATCTCCTTCATAATATAATATCATGACATTTTGCCATCCACTTTCACTGCACATATTTCATGCCACTGCCATGATTTTATTACTTTTACATTTTTACCCACGTTAGCGCGAGGAATTTTAAGGCCCCTTCACAGCCACACATCATATCATTGTTCATATCTCTAGCCTACTGAATTAAATGGCACTCTTTGTCCATGAATTATTATTATTATTATTATTATTATTATTATTATTATTATTATAAATGCTTCAGAAATAGGCAGAAAATCTAGCTGGAACGCGTATTGGTAGCCAGCGTACAAGAAGTGATTTCAGCTTCACCGAATGCCTCTTTCAAAGGTCATGCACCTGCAGCTTTCTGGGTCCGCGGGGACAAGCTGAGCTCTAAAGTCCCAAAAAACTCGCCTTATTGCACTACAGCCGTTTGCAAGTTTGCAAGGGGTGCGCACGGTGAAGAATTCAAAATAGCGCCAGTCGGAGTGAAAATTTCGGGGAACATTTCTTGCACACAGGTGTCGGTCAACACAACAGACAAGAAAACGCCACGGTCTATTTCCAGCAACGAGAAAGAAAATAGTTTGCGCAAACATTCAGTCGTATGGTAATAATAATGCATCATTAATCGATAACAAATGAAACTTCGTTCACCAATAAGTTTAAGAAAATTCAGTTATTGTTAAAAGCGCATAAATCATTGATCTCATTGGTAATGTAGGTTACACTGTCAAGCCTGCAGTGTATCCATCCATGACATTGTTGCTTCTTCGCTCGGCGGAGTTTTCTTTACTTTCGCTCCTATTTCAACTACTGCTGCAATTTACACAATATAATTACTAGGCTCTCAGGAATATACTTCGCTGTACGTGGTGCAATAGTGGACGGACGTGGAACTGTTTTTGTGTGCGTGTGCGTGTGTAGGCCGCTGGATTGGCCATCGTCAACTTTTTGCGCGAAAAAAATGGACACACATGCTTGCGGGCTAGCTTTCCTTCACAACTGCTCCCAAAAGCAGTACAAATGAACGTGGTGGCTTTAAGGTGTGAATAGGTTATCTGGGTTAACAGGCTTCTTGAAAGACAAGTGTCGGTAAATGTTAAGATAAGTTCATTATTTTCATTACCTTCGCAGTTGTTCGCAAATATTATTACTCAGAAAACATAGCGCATTGCATGCTTCCTGTGTAAATAACTTCATACCAATCGTGATTACGTGATTAGGCTGTTTTCTTCAAGTGATACGAAAACACTTTATTTTTTTATTTCTTCCGGGCAGTGCTCTATTTAATCGAAAACTCTACACCAGGGAAATATGGGTTTTGTGCTATTGTACTTTGCATAAATATATTGATGTAAATATACTTGTCTTGTATTTTTCTCATTTTAATGCTTGAGGAATTACCAAGGATAAATTATAACTTACTCAACCAGAAATAAAAACAGTTGCATACCTCTATCTCTAAGGGTGTCATGAGATTTATGAGCCCGCGTTTTAATTTGTCTTTCTTTGCCTACTTTTTCCTTCTTTTATAATGACGTGTGTTTTGATAAGAACACGCAGTGAAATTTTTATCGTAGTTTGGTTCTTCAAAGCAGGGCGCAGTGCTCACGGATTGAAACGGGACAACTTATGAATAGCCGATAATTTTATTTCCACCATCTACAGTTCATCATCATCATCATCATCAGCCTGACTACGTCCACTGCAGGACAAAGGCCTCTCCCATGTTCCGCCAGTTAACCCGGTCCTGTGCTTGCTGCTGCCAATTTATACCCGCAAACTTCTTAATCTCATCTGCCCACCTAACCTTCTGTCTCCCCCTAACCCGCTTCCCTTCTCTGGGAATCCAGTCAGTTACCCTTAATGACCAGCGGTTATCCTGTCTACGCGCTACATGCCCTGCCCATGTCCATTTCTTCTTCTTGATTTCAGCTATGATATCCTTAACCCCCGTTTGTTCCCTAATCCACTCTGCTCTCTTCTTGTCTCTTAAGCTTACACCTACCATTTTTCTTTCCATTGCTCGCTGCGTCGTCCTCAATTTAAGCTGAACCCATCTACAGTTAGGGTGACATAAGTGAAATTCCAACTGGAATGCGTACATTCCAGCCAACATTATCGTTACAGATGTCGCAATATCGCGTGGTTATCTTGAGGAACTGTACATACCCGCATATATACCGCATAAATATTGTGATGTCACGTTTTAATCTATGTGCACTGTAGATAGCTTTACGCAAGCCAACAAATAAACTGGTCTGATGCATTAGGGCTTGCTACTGTGAAAAAAACTGGGGGACCGTTAAGCTCCGTTTTTCAGAGTTGAACGCGATATCAATATCGTGTTTCTTGTGCGTAATTCAACGACTCAGTGTGTACTTTTTATTGTATGATGCTACTTGAACAAATTTAATTGTGAAATAGTACTGTGTAATTGAGAAAGTTGAAAGCGTCTTGTCTCATGAAGGTTTCACGCAAGGCTGCATGCTGTCTAAAAAAATAGCATAGTTTAAAGCACGAGCAATATTAAGTTCTCTTAACTGAGTTGCACGAAAAAATTAAAATACGAATGCGAGACACCTGGACATAGCGCACACTAACAATTGAAAGTTATTGGAGAAAACAGACATATATATGCGGTTACGAGAACAGGTGCGGTGAAAGAAAATCATTAGAGGAGCAGACAGATTGTAATAATAATGCACTCCTAGAAAAGCTGCCTCAGCGGCAAGCAATATGGCCGCGGATTCCGCGACACATTAAAGACCAGCTTTGTTGATGAGATACGCCTCTTCAACTTGCCGCGCTACGTTGTCTCTGAATCTAGCTTTAACTACCGTATCATCAAGCAAGGGTGCGTAGCCGCACTCTCTACAATGCGATGATAGATTGGAGCATGGTTGTACTTTTAGAGAAGCTTTGTGATCCAATAATATATTATTTTTTCCAAAATAATATTTCCTACACGACAGCGAAGTGCCGTACACCACACGGTGTCTGCACAGTCAAAAAAAAGATTAGATGTCTGTTCATCTTATAATTTTCTTCCACCTCACGTGTTTACGTGACCGCATATATTATGTCTGTTTTCCCCAATAAAGTTTCAGTTGTTAGTGTGCGCTGTGACAAGGTGTCTTCCGCCCCGCCGCGGTGGTCTAGTGGCTAAAGCACTGGGCTGCTGACCCGCAGGTCGTGGTATTGAATCTTGACTGTGGCGGCTGCATTTCCGATGGAGGCGGGAATGTTGTAGGCCCTTGTACTCAGATTTGGGTGCACGTTAAAGAACCCCAGGAGGTCGAAATTTCCGGAGACCTCCACTACGCCGTCTCTCATAATCATATGGTGGTTTTGGGACGTTAAACTCCACATATCCATCAATAAATTAGGTGTATTCATCTTGCACTTCAATTTTTTCGCGCAACTGAGTGAAGATGAATTACCAACTCACCCAGCAGACCATGTTTCTCAATATCATGTGCTTAAAATGTTTCAGAACTTGCAATGCACCTACTACGCTGTCTTGAGAGAATACGCGCAGTAACGTATGTGCCTTTTGTAATGTTCGGCTGTCTTTAAAACACGAAGCGACGTTGGTAATAACTTGTTGTGATGCCCGATAGCAATGTACGCTTGTATCATGCGATACTGCTGCAATATTACATGTTGTACTGCGAAGCCTTATACAGGATGCGCGTGTTTGTTAAGCATGCATGACAGTTATTTTTCCTGCATTTCAACCAGAAGTTATTCATACTTTATTTCCAAGTAGACGCATAGCTGTGCGGTAGAGAAATTGCTTGCCATTCAAATGACTTGCATGGTTGTGATCATCACTCAGAGCCGAAAATTTTTATTATTTGTTTTATTTGCATTTTTCTCAATTTTCGGTCACGGACGAGTTGATTTTTCACTCAGAACCACCGATGCCTCCACAGGCATTCTTGCGGAAGGACCTCTTTACCACTGTTGCGTTAATGATGCATTATTGGTAGAACGGAAAGTGGGTTATGTTTACGAAAAACATTTTTGTGTCTCTTTGGCAATAAATATCCCTATTAGCCTCCATTCTCACGCACACAAAGACCAATAGACACCAGTTTCAGCAGTCACGCTATTGACCATTCCTAGTCACAATACTTGTACATGACAAGGTTGCATGCCAATCGCTTTTGACCGAACTTCATAAAGGTTGATTATCAAGTCCTTGAAAGTATTCAATGCACACGCAGTTCATTCGGTCAACAGCAAATCAGTACTTCTTTTTGACTCACTATGGGCGCTCAATTGACATGCCAGAAAAGTTTTAAATAGAAACACTGAAAAAACTACGAAACTCAAATTGTGATTGAAGTTATTTCATGCTGTTCATCGTTGTCAAGTCGGAATATATAAAGCAAAATATTTACTTGCACCATACTGTATCTCGGACAGCGTTGACCTTAGGTTCAAGATGAGAGAAATCGCAAGCAATACTGACGTATTTCAAACTGATTGTTTTAGCAAAACAATCAGAGAATACAACCAACTGCATTCTAGCATTACCTCTACCATCTCAAATGATTTGTTTTATTCTGTTAGAATGACTGTGCTACATTTTTCTTGAGTGTGTGAATTTTCCTTGAGTGTGTTGCCTGTATACAGGATGCGTGTGTTTGTTAAGCATGACAGTTTTTTTCCCTGCATTTACAACAAGAAGAAGCAATATCAGTGAGAGATGTCTATCTTACTTGGTCAAGCGAAGCTGACCCATGGGGTTCAGATCATCTGCTCATTTGGCTGGTTCTAGAGAATTCTCCTAGCAGCCACAGTGCTGCCTACACAATGACGAATTGGGACAAGTTCAGGCACCATCACACGTTAACTTGTCCAAACTAGTGAGTGAATGTCTACAGCAAGCTACAGTACGGCTACTGCAAAGCATAGACAAGCCAAACCCTGATCTAAAGCTCTTGAGACTACGTGCTTGTCAACGCCTTGCTTACAGGAGTGCACAGCATTCCAAAAGGAACTCTAATTGGACACTTTATAACCGCTTAGATGCAGTCATTAGGCGGCACACAAAACAACTTCGTCGAAGAAGCTAGGCCGCATTTTGTAGCTCATTGCATATGGCGAGCAGTTTTGGGACTGTATGGCGCATATTGAAGGCTTTGCGAACACCTGAGGTCTGCAAGAACTCAATTACAGCATGGTGCATCACGACTGAACGGTCTCCGAGAATTCTCACGGAAGATATTGCCGATATTTTCACCAGTCCTGTGTCAAGAGACAACGCCAGTCCTTGTTCCGTGACAATTTCATATGGACCTCCATGCGAGATGGATGAGGCAGAATTTACACTGGCCGAGCTGCGTCATGCACTTAGCCTCTGTTATCCTCGCACTACCCCGGGAGAAGATGGTGTTACGTACCAAGCCTTGCGAAACGTTGATGAGGTCTTTCATCAATGTATCTTGGACGAATACAACAAAGTGTGGCAAACGAGTCTGATTCCTGCTGAAGGAAAATCGTCTGTGGTGAAGTCAATTTTAAAGCCTGGTCGCCCTAAACAACACCTCAAGTCATACCGGCCAATGTCACTAACTTCTAATGTTATGAAGCTGATGGAACGTACGGCGCTGTTTCACCTGGACGCCAGATTACAGGAGCTCACTTTCTTCCCTGATGTCATGAGGGGACTTCATTGCCACCGTTCAGCCCTCGACAGCATCGCAGATCTTATATCATCATTTCAATCTGCTCGAGCAAACAGATATTCAGCGTATGTTCTATTTCTCGACATACAGCAAGCGTTTGACTCGGTACCACATAAGGCGATTATTTGTGCACTGATGAACGGAGGAATTTCAGGTAGTCTCTAACATTTTGTCCATGATTTCTCTATATGAGCGCTGAATGAAAGCGCGCATTGGAGAAGTACAGAGTGAACCTCTCGCTGTTAAATATGGCGTCCCGCAAGGCAGCGTCTTGTCACTGCTCCTCTTTAACAGCGTACTTGCTGAACTTCCAGGCCGATTACCGCAAGAATGTGACTTTCCTATAGACATTGCAATTTATGCTTGATTGATTTATTGATATGTGGGGTTTAACGTCCCAAAACCACTATATGATTATGAGAGACGCCGTAGTGGAGGGCTCCGGAAATTTAGACCACCTGGGGTTCTTTAACGTGCACCCAAATCTGAGTACACGGGCCTACAACATTTCCGCCTCCATCGGAAATGCAGCCGCCGCAGCCGGGATACGAACCCGCGCCCTGCGGGTCAGCAGCCGAGTACCTTAGCCACTAGACCACCGCGGCGGGGCTGCAATTTATGCTGATGACATCGCACTCTTGGTCAGTGGTCCATCACACCATGGTTCACATCTTCGTGGTATATTGCAGCGAGCTCTGACTGCAACTTCAGAATACTTGGAAGTTGGCCTGCAGGTTTCAGCTGCGAAGTCAGCTGCGATCGCTTATCATTCATGGCAAGGCGCTCGTCGAAGCCTTAGCAGGCTTTACCTCGGAGACACACCGATACAGTGGGTACACCAGCATCACTACCTGGGTGTAATCATCGATGATCACCTTTCTTGGCGCCCCAGCTGTTAAAACTGTGAGGTGAAAATTGCTGTCCCTGCTCAAGTACGTAGCCACCTTGACTGCTAGGGGTGATAGCATTGATCAGAAGACGGCCCTACAGATTTTGTTTATTTATTAATTTACAATAGTACCCACAGCGCCATTTAGGCATTACAGGGAAGGGGGGGGGGGGGTACACAGAGAATTTATAAATCATACATTTCAAGAACATTGGTAGTGCCCCGCCACGGTGGTATAGTGGCTAAGGTACTCGGCTGCTGACCCGCAGGTCGCGGGATCGAATCCCGGCTGCGGCGGCTGCATTTCCGATGGAGGCGGAAATGTTGTAGGCCCGTGTGCTCAGATTTGGGTGCACGTTAAAGAACCCTAGCTGGTCGAAATTTCCAGAGCCCTCCACTACGGCGTCTCTCATAATCATATGGTGGTTTTGGGACGTTAAACCCCACATATCCGAACATTGGTAGTGAAAAACTAAGGTGAAATAGCGGCATACATTGTTGTCAATACACATGAATTTCATAAAGATCAGCTAACCCAGAAGAAGAGAGAAAACAAAAATGAAATTTATACTGTACAAACATAAAAATACAAAAACGATGTGATACGAACTAAACACTGCATAAAATTTGACTGCAGCTGAAGACAGAATGGCATGTCAAAGAGCGGTCGCAAAAGCTTCGTTATCTCTTATGCTGACCTTGTCAGCAGGCAGACGATTCCACTTAAAAATAGTTTTGGGGAAAAAAGTGCCTTTAAAAAGATTAGTCCTGCAGCTATATTTTCTAACCTTGAGCTCATGATCTGTTCGTCTTGATACATAATGGGGCTCAAGAATATACTGATTACGGTCTATTCTAATGTGGCCATGATATATATATTGTGAAAAAGCTTCAAGCGCAAAATTTGACTTTTTTTTTCTAGAAGCTCTCATTTTAATGTTTCCTTAGTAGCAGTAATGCTAAGGTTTCTCTCATAGCAACCGATAACGTATCTTGCAGCCATGTTCTGAACTCGCTCAAGCTTGTCGCAATCGGCACTTGTGGCAGGATCCCACACAGTGCACCGATACTCTAATATTGGTCTGACATAGCTCTTGTAGAGAAGATCGCGGGCCTGCTGAGGAAACGGCTTTGTGTTACGCCGCAAGAATCCCAACACCTTACATGCCTTTGCAGTAACGTAATCGACGTGCCTGTGCCAACACATGGATGATGTAAGGAATACGCCCAAGTACTTATACTCTGAAACAGTTCGCAACGGAGAACCAGACTATAAAGTGTCGATGCTATACTTTTTTTGTGTGAAACGCATATGAGCAGTTTTCTGCACGTTTATTTGCATATGTGAATCACGGCACCAGTTTTCCATTTTCGTTAAATCATTTTGTAAAAGAACGGTATTATCGACGTTGTAACTTCCCTATATATTATTAGATCATCATCAAACAGTCTGATGGAAGAAGCGATGGTGTCGGGAAGATCATTTATGAATAATAAAAAGAGCAAGGGTCGCAACACTGAGCCCTGAGGGACACCAGATGTTACGCTAGCCATACCCGATTTTGCGCCATTTACCATTACGTGCTGAGAACGCAAGGACAATTATTCCCGAATCCATGTTATCACCTGTTGATAACATGGTAACTCTTGATAATAAATCAACGTAGCTTACATACAAGTGAGACGTCCCCACTAAGCCACTGATTGCCAAAGAGAGGGAAGACCCCTCAACCCCATTTTTATCCGGTTCCCTCTTGGCTACGTGTCTCAATCACTTTCCACATACAGGGATTCGTGCTGGGGCGGGGAAGTAAGAGACGTCACGACCTGTTTCTGTTTACTGATTCAGTTAATTTATTACTAACTGCAAACAACGTATACCCGCGTGCATCAACCACTACACAAAATTATAACACATGATTTAGACACTCGCGACGTTCGACACAGGGCAGGCACATAAAGAAGGTAACTGCAACAATACAAGGGTATGCATATATAAAGAAAACACACGAAGACACAAATTATGAAGTTATCAATGAATAAAACCACGCAATGTCTCAACGCGCCGCTTCCCTGCCTGCAAAGCTCGTCTAAATAGAGTGCGTAAAGTTCGTTTCACGAATGGTTCATGTTGTCAGTCTTCATCGTCTTCGTTGTCTCTCTCAGCGATTTCCATCTTGTTCTTTCATAACGTCCCGCAATCACTCCCTTCCTCGTTTCCCATCTCTAACTTTCATTCCTCGTCATATCATCTCTGCCTCAGTCATCATCTCATCGACTCTCATTGCTATCTCTTCACACCGTTATCTATCTCCGACCCCCCTCGTATCGTCTCGTAGTCCCTTTTTGTAGGACCCGACTCCGCCCCTCCGTGGCACCTAACCAATTGCCACTGTTGACACGACACATATCTCTGTCAGTCGGTGTGTGTCATCTTCGACGGCCGCCCCCGCGGCCCACACCAGTAGAAAACCCTCTCCCAAACAAAGCCGAGCAAGTAACAATGTACAAACTCAAGCCTCAGGGAGAGAGATGGGCGAGCCGCCCGAAGACACTTTAATTACGGGCGAACAATGGTCCAGATGCTTCCGACAAAGTGCGTCGTCTGCAATGACCAACGTCCAGAGTTTACAGTGTTGTGGCAAAATGTTTTCGGCCGAACCAATTGCCCCTGTATCTGGTACTTGATGAGCCGATGTCCAGAACGAGTCTCGACGTCTCCATGCATCTCGGTGTCTCCCGCGAAATTCTAGGTAGCCGCCGCTTCGTAATTCAACGCCGCGGGTGGCCATCCGCGCAGAACGCAGTAATGAGCCCTGGAGCCACGGAGGCTGACGGAAAGTCAGACCGGACCCGGCACAGGCGCTGCGGCAGGGTAGCATTCCCCGAACCAACAAAAGGTGCTCTGCTGCTCCCCCATGCCACAAATCTGAAGGGTGCGCGCGGATTATTGCCACCGTACACTGTCACACTGTCTGTAGACCACAAGGGGCCGCCCGGTCCTCATGTTTGCGCGGGGGGGCCCGTGAGAACAGTAGAAATAATCCTTCCAGGTACCCCACTCCGGAATGTCCATTCGTTGCCCCGAAGGTTTTCTTTCCCTTTTTTTATGCGTAAGTTTAAGAAACGAGCAAAAACGTCCTGAAAGGACCGGGGTTCAGTCCGTGTTTGCGGGGACGTCACACAAGCAGCGCGTGATCTACGAAGTCGAACGCTTTCCTGAAGTCTACAAATATTGAATCAACACAGGAGCATTCATCCAGCGAACTACAAACTTCGTGAACTAATTCTGGTAATTGTGATATACAGGACAGCCCTCGTCTAAAACCATGCTGCCTTAGATTAAGAAGATTTTGATTGCTTATGTGTGTCATTACATTGCTGCGCAAGACGTGCTCTAATATTTTGCAGGCAATATTTGTCAGGAATATTGGTCTGTAATTGTTGACTAGCTCACGAGGACCTGATTTATACACAGGCACAACGCATGCCACCTTCCAGTCGCGTGGCAGGCTTCCCGTTCTCAATGATTTTGAGTATAGAACTTTAAGGAAAGGCGCGATGAACGGTGCACACATTTTGAGAAAACCGCCTCTCAATCCATCCGGTCCTCCTGCTTTGCTAGGGTCTAAGTGTTCGAGAAGACACTGGATGCCGTTTTCATCAACAGCTACGTCATCGATATCTGTCATTCATCTGTTGGTAGGCGTTGTTACGACCGCCATCGGTAGGCGTCATGCTGTCGCTGAGAAGCGTAGCCGGGCCGCGTTCCCACGCCTGGAACCCAGGTTTTCTTGGAACCAGCGTCGAGAGCTGACGGAGGAGCGGCGCTCTTTTAATCCTCAAACAAGTAGCCGACTCGCCGAATGCCTATGCCCGCCAGGTATTGTCCCTGCTAGCCGGCGGATGAGACGTCATGTCGCCACGAAGCTGTAAGCCGTTCCAGAGGGGACAACAAAGACAGCGTATTCCTTTGAAGAAACGGCGACCGCCGCCACAAAGTGCCCTGCTAATTGAGCGGACAGATTGGCGGACCGTTTGATGTCTGCTGTCTGAAGCTTGGGACCCCTCGACCAGCGACATACACGACGAGCAAGAGCCTCTCTGGCGCCACCTTTAAGTGCAGTGATCTTGACTCGAAATTGGATGTTCACGTGCGCCGTGCATGCTCGTACCCCTCACCTGTTGTGTGTGTGTGTGATTGGTGTTCCACTGAAGAAGGAGGAGCCCGACGGGGCTTATAACGGCGCCGCAGAGTGCAGGACGTCGCTCTGGACCAAGTAAAGGTTCAACCACCACGTTCGTAGTTTGTGAAGGCTCTGAACTGTGTAGCGGTTCAACCACCACGTTCGTGGTTTGTGAACTCCTAACCTACCATGCTGTAAATATTTGTAAATAGTGCCATAAACCTGCCCCGCCGCGGTGGTCTAGTGGCTAAGGTACTCGGCTGCTGACCCGCAGGGCGCGGGTTTGAATCCCGGCTGCGGCGGCTGCATTTCCGATGGAGGCGGAAATGTTGTAGGCCCGTGTGCTCAGATTTGGGTGCACGTTAAAGAACCCCAGGTGGTCTAAATTTCCGGAGCGCTCCACTACGGCGTCTCTCATAATCATATAGTGGTTTTAGGACGTTAAACCCCACATATCAATCAATCAGTGCCATAAACCTGTTTGTTTTTCGTATCCCTATCTTGTAAGCGCTCGTTTCCTCAACCCGAAGCTACACCACGCTACCACAAGAGACCGGGTTTTGTTTTCGTATCCTCCAGCGACATTCCTTCCGACCCGCAACAACTGGTTGGCGGAGGTGGGATACGACACAGCAACCCGTAATCACCGTGGTGTCAGGGGATACTGGTCTGTACCTGGCAAATTTCGAACGGATGTGCGAGAAAATGTCGTTTGAGCAGGACACCTGGTCCCAAAGGCTACTCACGGTTCTGCCCTGCGAGGCAGCAGAGGTTGTTGCGCGACTCAGCAAGGAGGACGCAGACAACTATGAGAAGGTCAAGTCTTGCCTTCTAAGAAAGTATAGACTTTGCGCAGAGGCCTTTAGACAAAGATTTAGGGGCGCTAGAAAGTCTAAAAGTGAGGGCTATCCCGACTTTTTGTACAAAATGAGAGCGAATTTGACAGAATGGCTTAAGAGCACAGAGTCATACAGTGACAAGAACGCTGTAGTAGAGAGAATTCTATTAGAACAGTTTTTGAATTGTCTCCCAGAGCAGGAAAAAACTGAATACTGGACCGGGGTGACATAAGTTCTGCGACGAAAGCTGCTGAACTCGTGGAGGAGTATGCGTCGCGACGATATTTTAGCAATAACCTGGGTGCAGATGGAGCCCACAATTCCAAGCCAAATTCAAGTAAAGGTTACGTAAAACATTTTTCGAGCTCTCGACATGAAAAAGGAGAAAGAAGTGTTTCTTCTAACAAACTTCAAAAGAAGGACGATGGTGAAGCTGGCGAAAAAGGGCAAAACGCGGGAAAAGCGAAAAAATGCTTTTGAGATTAAGAAACCGTTCGCTTGCTTCAAGTGTAATGAGACTGGTCACATAGCCGCCAACTGCCGAAAGGAAAAGATGGCATTTTCATTTGTCAGTGACTGCGAAGAAAACATGAGGTTACTGGAGCCTTACATGCATGACCTGGTGGTGAATGGAAAGCCATGCAAAGTGCTGCGTGACTCGGCAGCAACAATGGATGTTGTCCACCCGTCGTATGTGTCACCATTCGACTACACAGGACAGTGCTCGTGGATCCGCCAGGTGGTGGAAGAGCAGAGCGTATGCTTGCCTGTCGCAACCGTTGTAATTGAGGGCCCCTTTGGTAAACTAACAACTGAGGCAGCAGTATCAGAAAAACTCCCTAAATTTTATCCGTACTTGTTCTCAAACAAGTCGGATATGTTATTGCGAGAGAAGGGCATTCTCTTCGGTGACAGGGTAGTTCAAGCATTAACCCATTCTAAGGTGCGAAAATTAGCAACTCAGCTATCCTCGGAGCCAAATAACACTGAGGAAGCGCATGACGTAACAGTGATGCAAACAGAGGAAGACATTTCAGGCAACCGTGGCAGCGAGGCACCAGAGATCGGTCAGCCGGAGAAGGAATCTCGTGATAATGAACTTGAGTGTGCGTTACTGCCACCAGCATCAAATAGCTTTACTTTACTTCTGAGTGCGAACAGGGATAACTTGGCCACTGAGCAGTTAGAAGATGCCACCATTCAGGAGATTAGAGAGCGCCAAAGAACGAGTAAACAGGCCAGGAAAAATATTTCTTTCCATCTGAAGAATGGCGTGTTGTATCGCTCATACAGGGATAAGCGCGGAGTGGAACGAGACCAACTAGTCGTTCCCCAGAAATATCGCGCAGATCTGCTGAAACTTTCACATGGCAGTTCGTGGTCGTGTCACCTAGGACACAGAAAAACTAAGCTGAGGCTATTACAAGAGTATTACTGGTCTGGCTGTTTCAAAGACGTGGAAAATTTTGTGCGGTCGTGCGACAAATGCCAGCGAGTTGGAAAGGCACAGGATAAGTGTAAAGCACCTATGGTGTTAGTGCCGATCATTACCGAGCCGTTTCAACGGTTAGTGATCGATATAGTGGGACCACTCCCTGTGACAAAGACAGGATGTCGTTACATTCTAACTATGTTATGCCCAGCCACTAAATTTCCTGAGGCAGTGGCACTGCGTGAGGTTACGTCACAGAGTGTTGTGGATTCCCTGTTGTCCGTCTTTTCGCGAGTAGGGTTTCCTACAGAGATACAGAGTGACCAGGGCAGCGTATTCACTAGTGTCCTCACGACCTCTTTTTTCGAAAGATGTGGCATAAAAATAGTGCACAGCTCAATTCATCACCCTCAGAGCAATAGCGTAGAAAGATGGCATTCCGTCCTGAAGCGCGTCCTTCGAGGTTTGTGTTACGAGAACAAACGAGACTGGGATGCATGCCTCCCAGCGGCACTTTTTGCTTTGCGGACGGTACCCCACGAATCCACTGGTTTTAGCCCCGCCGAGCTGGTGTATGGTAGGTCATTGCACTCACCTTTGAGAATGGTGCGCGAAGCGTGGGAAGGACACGGAGAAGATCCGACCGTGGTAGAGTTCATTCTCAATCTACTGGAGCGGCCATATAAGGCCAAAGAACTTGTGGAGGTCAGCATGAAGTCAGCCCAGGCCCGATCAAAAGTTTACTATGATAGAACAGCTCGTCAACGAACTTTCAATATAGGGGACCGGGTCATGTTGTTAAAAGCGTCAAGGCAGAACAGGCTCGAAGTACAGTGGGAAGGGCCTGCGGAAGTAGTTGCAAAGCTATCTATGACCAACTATGCAGTGAAAATTCCAGGTAGACGTAAAGAGGTACGCATTTATCATTGCAACCTAATGAAGCCTTATGTGCAAAGAGAGGCTGTGGTGAATATGACCCTGAATCTTCCTGAAGAGATGGAGGACAACTTTGTTTGTCTAAACGGAGGGAAAGGCAGCGCAAAAGAACTCCTTAGTAAAACTAAGCAAAGAAAGGAACTAAAAGAATCCCAGCTTTCGAATCTTTGCGAGCTGATAGGAGAGTTTGACGACTGCTTTGTTGACAAGCCGGGTCGGACTGATTTGACTGAGCACGACATTGAGTTGACTTCCCAGGAACCCGTGAAGTTCAATTGTTATCGTTTATCTCCACGACAGAAAGATATTCTCGATAAAGAAGTAAAGCGCATGCTGGAATTAGGAGTAATTAAACCCTCAGAGAGCGAATATGCTTCCCCAATGATCTTGGTAGAAGCTCCGGGCAAAGACCCGAGACCTGTAGTTGACTATCGAAAGTTAAATGCTCTCACAAAGGATCAGGTGTATCCGATTCCGAACATTGAAGAGAGAGTGGAACAGGTTAGCCGAGCAGCTTACGTGACTACGTTGGACCTTACTCGAGGTTACTGGCAAGTGCCGCTCACTGAGCGAGCCAGCCGATATGCGGCTTTCGTTGCTCCCGCGGGCAGCTATCAACCCACTATGATGAGCTTCGGTCTCAAAAATGCTCCGTTTTGTTTTTCCCGCCTTATGGACAAGGTTTTAAAGGGCTGCGAGGCTTTTGCTGTACCTTACTTGGATGACATCTCTGTATTCTCCGATGCCTGGGTGGATCATTTGATGCATGTAAGGGAGGTGCTCGGCCGGTTGCGTCAAACAGGGCTTACCGTAAAGGCTGAGAAGTGTTGTCTTGCGAGAGCAACCGTCGACTACTTTGGTCACAACGTAGGACAAGGTTTCAGGAAACCCTGCGAGCTAAAGATCTCAGCACTAGCTGACTATCCCCGGCCAATAACAAAGACCGACGTCAGGGCGTTTCTAGGACTCACAGGCTACTACAATCATTACATCCGAGATTATTCCACGTTGGCAAGCCCTTTGACCGATGCTCTCCGCGGGACAGAGCCTACGAAGGTGGCCTGGGATGAAAAGAAAGAAACTGCCTTCTTAAAACTGAAGGCAGCATTGATCAGCCGTCCGGTCTTGAAAGCTCCTGATTACGACTGCGAATTCACGGTCCAATGTGATGCTAGCGATCGAGGTCTAGGAGCCGTTCTATGTCAGAAGGATGACGATGGTAAAGAACATCCCGTGCTCTATTTGAGCCGGAAATTGAGTTCTCGTGAGATGGCGTACTGCGCTTCAGAAAAGGAGTGCGCTTGCATTGTGTGGGCCATTCATAAGTTGCAGTGTTACCTCGGAGGTGCTAAATTTACAGTAGAAACAGACCATTGTCCCCTTACCTGGCTGAAAACTGCGACATCGAAGAACAGTCGCCTTTTGAGGTGGAGCTTGATTTTTCAGCAATATCATTTTGATATTAAGTATAAAAAGGCAAATTGAATGGATTGATTGATTGATTTGTGGGGTTGAACGTCCCAAAACCACCATTTGATTATGGGAGACGCCGTAGTGGAGGACTCCGGAAATTTTGACCACCTGGGGTTCTTTAACGTGCAAATTGAATGGAAACGCGGACGCGCTCAGCCGCTCTTTCTAAACCATTCTGGAGTGCTCTTGGTGTATCAAAATTGATATTTTAGTTTTTTCGTGCATCGTATGTAAATTTTTAAGGTAGCACGTTTGATTTCTCAGCACAAGTGAATCCTGAGAGTTCTGAGTGTGAGCTTTTGTTAAAGCTAGTAATTAAAATTGGTTTGCTATCCCTCTTTTGGCTTGGTTTGTTCGAAGGGGGCCGAGTGCTTGCTTGTACATGTGGTCGAGTATCAGAGATGCTGTCGAAGATTCGGTGATCACCCGGACCATGCCACAAGCGAAGGCCAGTTCTTGGCATTCAACTACTGACCCTTTCGTCGTCCCTGCGAGCAGCAGTGTTGACCGCTGCCCTCCGTGACTCATCTGGCGAGGGGGAAGCTGTTAAGACCGCCATCGGTAGGCGCCATGCTGTCGCTGAGAAGCGTAGCCGGGCTGCGTTCCCACGCCTGGAACCCAGGTTTTCTTGGAACCAGCGTCGAGAGCTGAAGGAGGAGCGGCGCTCTTTTAATCCTCAAACAAGTAGCCGACTCGCCCAATGCCTATGCCCGCCAGGTATTGTCCCTGCTAGCTGGCGGATGAGACGTCATGTCGCCACGAAGCTGTAAGCCGTTCCAGAGGGGACAACAAAGACAGCGTATTCCTTTGAAGAAACGGCGACCGCCGCCACAAAGTGCCCTGCTAATTGAGCGGACAGATTGGCGGACCGTTTGATGTCTGCTGTCCGAAGCTTGGGACCCCTCGACCAGCGACATACACGACGAGCAAGAGCCTCTCTGGCGCCACCTTTAAGTGCAGTGATCTTGACTCGAAATTGGATGTTCACGTGCGCCGTGCATGCTCGTACCCCTCACCTGTTGTGTGTGTGTGTGATTGGTGTTCCACTGAAGAAGGAGGAGCCCGACGGGGCTTATAACGGCGCCGCAGAGTGCAGGACGTCGCTCTGGACCAAGTAAAGGTTCAACCACCACGTTCGTAGTTTGTGAAGGCTCTGAAGTGTGTAGCGGTTCAACCACCACGTTCGTGGTTTGTGAACTCCTAACCTACCATGCTGTAAATATTTGTAAATAGTGCCATAAACCTGTTTGTTTTTCGTATCCCCATCTTGTAAGCGCTCGTTTCCTCAACCCGAAGCTACACCACGCTACCACAAGAGACCGGGTTTTGTTTTCGTATCCTCCAGCGACATTCCTTCCGACCCGCAACAACTGGTTGGCGGAGGTGGGATACGACACAGCACCCGTATCACAACAGCGTAAGCAAAACGCTGTTTGACGAACACGACGAAAATGTGGAAGAAAAATTGTGTTAAAACAGCTGGCCTTATCTAAGCTATTTTCCATTTCTTTACTTTCATGCTGAAGCGAAGGAATACACACTCCATCTTCTTTATTACATTTGACCAGATTGCAGAACAACTTTTTTGTTGTTTTGAATCGAGAAGGCAGATCATTGAAAAATTCATTTTTCGCACGACGGATTTTTGTTTGCAGAAGTTTTGTGATGGTTTCAAGTTGCTGACAAGTTTCAGAGGTGGTTTTTTTTATTTTGTATATACCCTATTCTGTTTACCGGTAAGGCGCCGCAGCTCACCATTAAACCATGGCTTCGATTTAGTACGACGTGTAGTCTGCACCCATGAAAGCACGTACTTTTCTTGTAGGTCAAGCATTTTTGTTTTACAAAGAAGCCATAACTCTTGAATGCTGCAAGCACCAGAATGATGTTCGAATTCTGGAAAAAAAGCTTCCAATGCAAGGCCTATCTGGTTTACGTTTCTCTGGCTGTAATTATACATCTTTCTTGATGTGGCTCTCTGAGTCTTTTCGTATGTTAGCTTCATTTCACACAAGAAAGCTTTATTGTCGCTAAGGCCAGGTACCAACAAAACCGTTTTTACCCAGTTTGGCTGATTTGTTAAAAATAAGTCTAAGATATTATTTTGTCTCGTGGTTTGCTTAATCATCTGAGTTAAGGAAAAGCTGTTAAGCATGTCCAACATTTCCTTTGCTGCTGCAGATGTAGCCCCCGCACTGAAAGACTGATCATTCCACGAAGCCCTGGAATATTAAAGTCCCCGCCTATAGCAAGATAATCAGTATGGACGGTCTCTAGTGTCTTTAACAAATCGGTCATGACAGTTGTAGAACTTGCAGGAGGCCTATAAATGAGCACACTGATAATGTTTTTTTCATTTGGCAATCTGATCTTGCACCATACATCCTCGCAAGTGCCGCCACCTAGATCAAGTGTGGAACAAGACAGCGAACTATCAACAAGTATAAAGACCCCACCGCCATGACGATTTCTATCGTTCCTAAAGCACTTGTGACAGCTTGGAAAGACCTCGGCGTCTCTTACGTCAGCGTCTAGCCATGATTCGGTTCCAAGCACAATGCTTGCTTTTACCATGCAAAGCAGGTTACGGAAATCTTTCACTTTGTTTTTGATGCTACGGCAATTGACAACGAGGAAAGCTACATCTGCTAGAGAGTGCGCATGCGTCATGTAGTTTGCACAACCTGGCCGCGACTGTCATCGTACACATATATTTGCCCATTTAAAAACAGTTTATCATATTTCAGATGTACGCGAGCACCGTTAGAAGCATTCCTTTTGCCGAATTCCCAGAGAAACTTTCTTTTCCTGCGCACTGCCTCTGAGAAATCTTCCGATATACTAATACTGGAGCCTTTTATACCCCTGTCACACGGGCACTTAAAAGTTTTTTAAGTAAGCGGTCTTTTTCCAAAAAGGAGTTCCTGACAGCGGAGACACGGCACAGAGCGAACTCCTTTTCAGAAGCGGTCTTTTTCGTAAGCGGAGTTCGTCGATCTCTTTTACGGCTACGAATGAGTAGCCTCGAAACCAGTGGGCGCCAGCAATTTTCGAGTGGTGGGGAAAAAAGAGCGAATGCTTATTTTTCTGTCACCAAAACTCTTTGTAAAAACAAATTTCATATCCTGCAGAAGGTGTAATGAACTCTTTTAATGGTTATTTCCTTTTCTACTCTCGTAAGCAGCTACAACGCGTCGGCAATATCACGTGGGGACGCTCGGGCTCGCGCCGCGCCATTTCGCACAAGCGAGGAAAGCGTGGCAGTCGTGTGTTTGCCCGTCATTCTAGTGGTCAAGCTTGTATAGGGCAATGCCGACTTGCTTTTCAGGAGTGATGGTTTGTTTCACGCATGCTGGTGCACTGTCTTTCGAGCTCACTGCGCAAGCTCTCCACAATGAAACGAAAGGTGGACGGGTACACTCGAAAAGATTGCTTGAAGTTCTGCTCACTAAGGTGAGGTACAGTTCCCTCGAACCACTTCTCGTTTCGTCTGAAGGCCCAAATCGATCGATCGCAGGCCTTCTCCGACAGCTCTAGTGCGTACAGCAAGGAATTGCTGAACAGCAGTTGCTGCTTGATCCTCTCGTTGGCGGCTTTTGCAGCGTCTGCCTCCCTTTCCAGAGCGAGAAGGCAGGCCGCGAGCCTTGCGATCCTCGCTTTTTCTTCCATATGGTCGCCCGTAACGTGTTGAGAGCAGTCGAGAGCAGCGAAAAACAAATACGGTAAATAAAAGCCCAGTGAAACCAGACGGACTTGTGCACGTCGCTAGTTATGGGAATGCTTCCTTAACTAGTGCAACAAACTTTCACATTGGTGTTTCTTCATCTCTTATTCTTAAATTTATTTGAAGAAACGAGCAGTGCTACAAGTCTTTAATTTGTACATCGTCATACATCGTTTAATTTTCATTGCTTCTCTTTTAACTGCTAGCGCCACGCTTTCACTAGCGTCTTCGAACGAAAACACTAAAAGGAGATCGTTGCTGCCGTATGTCTGTGCCGCAACACCTCTTTGTTAAAAGTCTTTCAACTTCGTAACAGACCGCTTACTTAAAAGACTTTTTGCGCGCCCGTGTGACACAGGTATTAGCTTCTTAGCGTTGGCTAAGATCGTCTGTTTATCTTTGTACGTTGAAAACATTGCAATAAGCGGTCAAGGTTTGTTATTCTGGTACCATCCAAGCCTGTGTGCCCGCTCAATCTTCACTGACGGACACGATTTCGAACTTTTTTCTCAGAAGCAGTGGGCAATTCACGACCTTCACTGTAAGCGACACCATAAAATATCAAGTTACATCGCCTGCTGCGGTTTTCCATGTCATCCACTTTAGCGGATAAATCCTTTACGATACTATGCGCATCTTCAATTTTCTTTCTGCATTCTGTCAAAGCTTCTTTTAAGTTTGCGAACTGGGCTATTGCGCTTTCCATTGAATCTATTCGTGACTTAAGCTCTTGTATAGCTGTGTTACTTTGACTTTGCGACGTCTCAATAGCCTGTAATTTGGCCTTTATGTCTTTCTGACCATCCAAAATTTGATTTAGTGCCTCTGCCGTAGTCGGACCAGGGTTTAACTCAACGTCACCACACAGGAACAAAAGCAAGAAATAAAACGCGTATCTGCGTAGTAAAACAAAGCAACGTCTAGTAAAACAACACACAACATGGAATTTTAAGTCCATGCTTGAAGTACGGGGCGTGACCGGCATCATGAATACATAAAAGATGAAACTTTCATTTGAACAACCACCAACCTGCGTTAGCAGAAGAAAATGCGAGAGTGGCACGGTCATGTTGGTGTCAGCCTCACGCCCCATTGCTGTACTGATCCAGTCCTGCTTTTGTACTTGGTAGACACGGCCTTCATCCGCCCAGGGTTCGTTGATCGGCAGTTGACACTGTCCGAAATGGGTAGCCGGGCACACACCGCAATCGTCGTCCTGGCCTCGGTCCTCGGCTCTAAACAGTGTAGTCGCCGATGTATGCCGCTCAGTGCTTGCGCTGCCATTACGATAATGCGCATTTGCGACGGAGCAGTAGATAACCTGCGTTAGCAGAAGAAAATGCGTGAGTGGCACGGTCATGTTGGTGCTGGCCTCACGCCCCGATTTACCAATCAGCTGTATATTCTTGCGTGATGTATGCATTGCAAGTCTTGGATGTATCACCTGCTTCATTGTCTAAGCTGGAACGGAATCATCGTGTTGCGCTCCGAGTACTGTTTCGCTTACCTCGTGAAGCACAATTTATGCCACTACTACTGCCTGAAGCACACCAGTTGCCGCCAAGGCTGCAAGCTGACCAAAGAGCGCTACATCATATTGAACGTATGAACCGAGCCCCAGATGGCAAGACACTTCTTAACAGGCTATTACAGCGACCACTATCTCTGATGGGTAAAATGGTGGATTTGTTCAATGATATCACTGGCAATTCCGGCGAAACTGTTGAGTTGCCAACATCGACAGAGCACAGCCCATGTGTCTTTCCTACCCATCTGTCAATTCCAGGAATGCGCAAAAAGTGTGACCAACCTGTTTCGGAACTATACCAATTAGCCTAATAACACTTATTTGAAAACTTCGAAGACTATGCAAAAGTATTTACGGACACTTCTGTACGCAGCGATGGCGTGAGCGTTTCTGCAGCTTTCTTCTGCCCTTCATCCAATATCAGGTGGTTGTTTAAAACACCGCACCCCTAATCGTCGGTGACGGCCAAGCTAGCAGCGATTGATGTCGCCCTTAAGTACGTACATGAAGGGTTACCAACATCGAAGGTTATCATCCTCACCTACTCTCGTGGTGCCCTTAGCGGACTCACCAGCTAGGAGATCGACGTCATGGAATCGATCAGCAATATTCTGTCACGTGGGGTATGCCTAGCTACACAGTGGGTACCTTCGCACGTGGGCATGGCGGGCAATGAAGAAGCAGATCACCCTTGCTTCGTCGTGCAACCATGATGGCTGTGACTGCCTGGGAATTCCATTTACGATGGACAATGCTCGTGTGCTTATACGCCGACACCTCCTAAAGCAGCACCCAGACCAGAGTGCACCGAATGGATCATTTCCTCTCCGTGTTCATGGCCATGGCTCGTCTCGTCGTTTCCAGCGCTGTTGTACAAACTAAGAGTGCACTCTGTACTAGTGCGTGAACGATTGCACCGTCAAGGGCATGTTGACAGTCCGTTGTGCGCAGCTTGTGGCTCCTGCGAAACACTTGAGCATCTCGTAGTGCACTGTCGCACATTTGCTACGCAGTGGTCTTCGTTCTTTGCTGATTAAGGAATATAAATTCCTAGGACTTAATTGCGTAACCCCAGACGACTACCCCTTTCCAAGCGGTTGTGCTTCCCGACACGACCGGGTCCAATGAGCTCTCCTTACATTTATTAACCAAACGGACCAGGCCATCCGTTTAAAGACGGTTTTTTTATTTTTTATCTTTTTATTATTTTTATTTTTTTACTCATGCTCGTCATAGTCTTCGTCATTTTTTTCCTTCCTCATCTCCTTTTTTCTAATACTTGTTTCCTCTGTTTCTTTCCTCCTCCCAAAAGAGTGAGCAGGCCTGGTGCCCCTCCAGGTGGCAGTTGCCAGCTTGCTCACTCCCTGTTTCCTCTGCGTCCTGTGTATTTGTGTATGTAAATCAAATAATACTAATATTTTTCATTGATGTATGTATTTGTGTTGCGTATAGCGATTGAGGCGACTTTCATTATTTGTTTGGTTGACGATGTATCTTTTTGTATTTTACTTTTTGTAAACGCTCCTCCACTGTAATGCCAATTAGCACTGTGAGAATGAAATAAATAAATAAATAAAGTGTCAATCGATAAGCTATAAATTTGTACACAATCAATCTATCTTTTCAGGAAAGGTGGACTAACAGTTACATGTGCTCACCACAAACATTAAATAAGTTGCAAGCTACATTTTAGCAGTAATTTCTTGAAAATAACTTTAGATATAATGAGGATAAGTTGAAAAAGAGTGTGGAGAGGATACGTACAACCTTCGTTTTGGAGACGATGGCGGCTGCATGCTGATCTTTCAGCAAACAGCAATATTTCTAGCTGTAGAATGATTTGTCAGACTATAAATAATACCGGCGACACTGGCTTACTTCATGTAGATGAATCATCTTAACATCTATACATAAAGGTAGCAATATAGGTCTATATGTTTAACCCCAAATGGATGATAGCCATATATAAATGATTGTCATATATAGCTATATACAGCAACGTCCACATATGGGTATACAAGGGATTAGGTATATAAGGTTGTATAAGGTCCATATATGGCTACATCCAGAATTGGGCATATTACGTTATGTAAGGCCCATATACGGGGATACCAAAAAAGCCTGATATGACTTTTTCCTGATGTAGCTATATTCGGGGATTTTTGTATTGGTTCATATATGGGATTTTCATGAGGGGTCATAGACGCGGTAGATGCAATGACGCCTTCGCTGTGTTGCTTCGCTGTGCAGTCATGCTCTGACGCTGTGCTGGAGGCGCATGATAGTGCCCTTGGCTGGCGTTCGCCAGTATGGTTTTTTGTGAGTGTGGTGGAGGAGAAAATGCGTAAGGAGAAAATGCGTAAGGCAGTGAGATACAATCTCCACAATGCTATTCACCACGTTACAGTAGTTTTTCAGAGGCCTAGAAAGGGTACAGTTAGGGATAAGAGTTAATAAAGAGTACCTTAGTAACCTGCGCTTCTCCGATGACATTGCATTGCTAAGTAACTCAGGGGACGAATTGCAAGTCATGAATACGGTGTTAGACAAGGAGAGCAGAAAGGTGGGTGTTAAAATCAATCTGCAGAAAACGAAAGTAATGTACAACAACCTCAGAAGGGAGCAGCGCTTCGAGATAGGTAACAGTGCACTTCCAGTTCAGTTATAAAAGACCATGTCTACTTAGGGCAAGTAATAACCGTGGAGCTGAACCGCGAGATTCAAGTAACTAGAAGAATAAGAATGGGGTGGAGCACATTTGGCAAGCACTCAAATTATGACAGGTAGATCACCACTATCCCTCAAGAGGAAGGTATATAACGGCTGAATCTTGCCGGTACATAGCTACAGAACGGAAACCTGGAGATTTTCAAAGAGGGTTCAGCTGAAATTGAGGACGGCGCAGCGAGCAATGGAAAGGAAAATGGTAGGTGTAACCTTAAGAGACAAGAAGAGGCCAGAGCGGAATGGTGTACTAACGGGGGTTAAGGATATCATAGTGGAAATCAAGAAGAGGAAATAGACATGGACCAGTAATGTAGCGCGTAGATAGGATAACCACTGGTCATTAAGGGTAACTAACTGGATTCCCAAAGAAGGCAAGCGGGTTAGGGGGAGACGGAAGGTAAGGTGGGGATGAGATTAAGAAGTTTGCGGGCATAAATTGGCAGCAGCAAGCACAGGACTGAGTTAACTGGTGGACCCTGGGAGAGGCCTTTGTCGTGCAGTGGACGTAGTCAGGCTGATGATGATGATGATGATGATGATGATGATGATGATGATGATGATGGAGGAGAGAATCTGTCGAACGTTGGTTAACGCCCCGCATATCCTGGCATAGCCGACCCAAGCCGCGGTAATAAATGTTATTATCTTGAAGAGGTCGCACAAACCCCCACGTATTGAAGTGCTACGACAGACATCTTTCTCGTAGACCCATGCGCTGCATTAATGGGTTCATATATTGCCTGGACATGTCGAAATAGGTTTTGTGCCTCCTTTTTTTACGTCATTGTTCGCGTTTGCAGTACTTAGTGTTTGTAGCGTCCTGATTTCTTCTGTGTCCCCGTATATTTTCATGCCATGTCTTTTAAAATAAATTATTACGAACTAGCTCAGCTTTCTGTTATTCTAAACAGTTCCAGTTGGCGAAGTATATACATATATTCGGTGTACCTAGTAGTAGCATTGGATCGAATAAATTATGCTGTTGGAGCGAGAAGAATGAGCACTTCACGTGTTGCTTTGACATACGTATTCTGCCAATGCGTTCGCATGATCATTAAGAGTTCGTCGAGCTTGGTAACGCTAGTTAGGAACATCACTTGAACCTATAAGGTCCTATCTGCAACATAGAATGCAATGTGTTTGCCTCCAAGGCAATTTATCTCGGCACAAATCAATTACCTCGGGTGTACCTCAAGAGAGCATTGTCGAAACACTGATATTTACCTTTTACGTAAATCACATTTCACAAACTGACCGCAGAGCAAAATACATCACTTATGCGGATGATACAACCATTTTCTTTCGCAGCAAACCTTATGATACTCTTCAAAGTAGCATTGATATAGCTCTCGGTAACTTACACAGATGGAGCGTAATCAATTCTCTTGATATCAACACAGTCAAAACAAAAGCCGTTATCTTCATCCCCCCGACAATAACCTGAATCACCCATTTTGAATTTGACTTTGGGAAACTCACGTATAAAAATTGTGGACTCAGTGAAATCACCAGGCGTATTTTTTTTCAAAAGAATCTAGGCAGGGACATTCTAGTTAATCATATTGCTACACAGGTAACTAAGGTAGTAGGAATATTGGCGAAATTTCAATTCTACTTGCCAGCAGCTGTCATACTTCCTATTTACAATGCTCTATTTTTTTTCTAATTTAAACTATTGCTGCTTAGTTTGGGGCACAACAACGCTAACAAACCTCAACCAGCTGTTTATATTACAAAAAAGCACTACGTCACAATGCGTGTGTTGAAAAAACTGCGCACACAAAACCATTGTTTATCAAATACAATATCACGTCATTTCATAACTTGTACCCATCAAATCTCTCCAGAATGTATAAACATGAGACAGTAGGACTACTTCGTACATTATCCGAATTGACACCGATTACAAGGGCTTATGATTCCCGCAATGATGATATCTGGAAAATGCCATTTTCACACATCATGCTAACACAACAAATGCTTGGTCATACACTTCCAAAACTGTTAAATGAACTCCATAAATGTGGTATTGACTTAAAAACAGAAAAACAACTGTAAACCATGCATTCAAAGTGTTTTTGTCACCGAGGAGTAATGCATTTCCTTATTGTAAAGTATACAGCTTCTGTTCGATACACTTCCCAGTTTTATGGTTTTTCTTTCTTTTTTGTTCACCTAAACATTGTGTAAAGGAAAGCTCATTTTGTTATTATGGTATTGAAAGATTTATTACAGTATAAATATCGTATTATATTGTATTTTTTAACTATTGTATTGTTCTGTGGCATTAGTATACGTGTTTGTTCATTAATAACTGTGTATGTATTGTGAACTTATGCTGTATGTCCAGTAGATAGATAGATAGATAGATAGATAGATAGATAGATAGATAGATAGATAGATAGATAGATAGATAGATAGATAGATAGATAGATAGATAGATAGATAGATAGATAGATAGATAGATAGATAGATAGATAGATAGATAGATAGATAGATAGATAGATAATAGACAGACAGACAGACAGACAGACAGACAGACAGACAGACAGACAGACAGACAGACAGACAGACAGACAGACAGACAGACAGACAGACAGACAGACAGACAGACAGACAGACAGACAGACAGACAGACAGACAGACAGACAGACAGATAGACAGATAGATAGATAGATAGATAGATAGATAGATAGATAGATAGATAGATAGATAGATAGATAGATAGATAGATAGATAGATAGATAGATAGATAGATAGATAGATAGATAGATAGATAGATAGATAGATAGATAGATAGATAGATAGATAGATAGATAGATAGATAGATAGATAGATAGATAGATAGATAGATAGATAGATAGATAGATAGATAGATAGACGGACGGACGGACGGACGGACAAAGCTTTTATTTTCGCTCTGTTTGACGAACACTTACCCCCTTATCTAACTAACCTCGTTCTCGGCACAGTGGGTCCGTGCGAGGAGCGCCACTCTCAGGAGGAGTTTCAGCTCTGGAGTCCGGGATTCCCGGAGCCGTACGCGACGAACCAGAAATGTTGGTACTACATCCGTCGAGCCACGGACTCCGTGTGTGGCCTCGAGCTCACGTTTCAGCACTTCGAGCTGGAGCAGAGCGATGGCTGCGTCTACGACTACATGGACGTGGATGGACAGAAGCTGTGCGGATCCATAACACCCGGCGCAGTCCGTGAGTCACGTGGCTTGTTTAACGTGGGTTAAAGTGGTGTGAGAGCTACGTCGAAACTACGGCACAGTGTACTTTTTGGCCATAGTCGTATAGTAGTCTTTTTTTGTGTTTCCGTGTCCACCTCGTAAATCATTTGTAAATAGTTTTGGTTAGTATACCATGTAAAGGAACCAAGTCTGCAGGATATCACTGCCTGTGCGGGTGCATGTACCTGCATGCATAACTTTCTTGTTATCGCTGCCACAGATAAAAAAATTATGAATAGGAAATGCTGAAAAGGACTCTCGAACAGCTTTGTTCGGAGATAATTGCGTAGGTGTATGCATACGATGGCATAGTAGCATGGGTGTTTGGATGGCTTTAACATCCGATTATCACCTTATTTAAGCCTGATGTCTCGCGCCTATTAGCATGAACATAATAGACCTTTAAGTAGTACTGATCATTACGCGAGTTAGTATGAATTCATAATTAGGAGATGGCGCCGCGGAAAATTAGAAAACATCATTGAGAGCACAAGAACAACACACCCCAGTTAATCAAAACGAGTATAATTGTGAGACATCATCACCACACAACAGGATGGATAACCTAAGCTTCGCATATGCGAAATCAGAGTGAAGCATCAGCTTGCCATGCGATCCGATGCAGCCGAAATAACAATAATTGGGGGGGGGGGGGGGGGTCCCATGCCACAACCTTCTTGTGACTGAGAGGAACCGCGAACGCTGGTACTACGGATTAAATTTCGACCACCCATGGGGTTCTTTTGTGTCACAGGTGGTTGTACATTTCACCTTCATTGAAGTTAGAGGACTTAGTGCCTTCTCAATGGGTGCGTGACTTTTCGTTTTATTATTTCTTCGTTTACGTAACCACGTAAGTAAATGTGTGGGTTCTGCACACTTGAATAAAATTTCAATCGCGTGTCTGCGCTGTGGTTCATGTTCTTACGAATTGCCTCCATCTTTTTCATGGTGATGTTGCATACGGATCGATCAACGTATATTAGCCGAATCGATTACATTTTAGATGCGGAAGCATCTTATACTCGCGCCTTGTAGTGCGCCGTCCGCGCCGTCCGCACCGCTTCTCGAACATTCGACAGCTGACGCGCGCGCATGCGCCGTCGCGCCGTCGCCATCTGTGCCGCGCGCGCGCTTCTCCTTCGAGAACATTCGACAGCTGACAGCGCATGCGCCGTCGCGCTGTATATATACTCAAGGTCGGCGCTCGCTCACTCAGTTGCCGCTCGTCCGTTGGTTTGTACGGCGCGTCGACGTCCAAGGTCGCGGTGAAATGAATTCCAACGAATCCACAAACACAATGATCGACGTCCCTTCGACCAGCGCCGCCCTTTCACATACGTGTGTACGTGTTCACTCATTTAACACCCCCTCCTACAACCACGTTAACCAATTTAGCCATCGACCCAAGTAAGTCGCAATTTAACACCCCATTTCACAACCACGTTAACCAATTTAGCCATCGACCCAAGTAAGTCGCACTTTAACACCCCGTTAACCAATTATATGCTCCGCATCCTCCTCAGTGTTCCCCCGAGGGAAGCTGCGGGCAATCTTTTTTTTTTAACATCCAGTATACGAGACATGCTTGAGGAAACGTATAAATCTCGGGCAGAGGTTTTTATCTTTTTTTCTTTTATGCAGTGCCCTATATGGTGCATTTGCGAATGACACACCTAATGAGCCTACGTCAGCTAGCTCATTTGGCTTGAGTGCCCCACTCGGCGTCAAGATATACACACACAGCGATAACGGCAAGATGACGCACAGCATTTCCCTCATAAACGCTTCGTTAACGTCATGTTCCTTCTTCACTTAGTAAAGGGCAACCTCGGCCTTAATCAAAACAGCTACTACGCCACCTGCCCTGCTTATAGACGGTGCCAAGGTTTCAAGCGTTCTACCCCAAAAAACTTCCGGTAACCTCATTTACCAGCTCCTAACGGTCGAAACAGAAAGAACGTTTTCAAGTTCTTTTCAAAGGTAACGAAAGTCTCTCAAGAAAATCATAATTTTTATGTACTTTAAAAGAACATTTATTTGAATACATTTTGCCAAATAGGGGAAAGAAACTGTAGAATATCAGTGGGCTATTTTCTATAGCTCTTGTTGTCCACCGATGCTATTAAGGCACATCGGTGGATAAAGCCGGGTGTCATCAAAGGCCAGTGTTTGTAAACATTAAAAGGGTCTATAGCGTGCGTGTTTGCCGCTAGCAACTAGTGGTTTCAGTGACCATACAAAATAGCGTGCTTATTCAGCGCGAGGGAAGTTGTGCGCTTCTGCTTTCCTTATACTAAACATAAAAACCGCTATGCCTGGCTCCTGGCGCTTCGTCAGAGGGCAGGTGACTCAGCAGTGGTCCTATCGGCTACCACCTTCTCCAGGCTTAAAAATGAAAGAAGGGGTGCTTTCAGTGTCTCCGGCATATTTCTTCAGAAGTGGCATAAAGCAGCCCAACTGCACCCGGCATTGTACGCGTAACCACTTTTTTAATAGTGAGAGGCAGTGGTGTACTAAAAAATGTGGCTGTGGCATAAAATTTTGAGCCTCATCTCTGCGAAAGAAAAAAATAACTGAATGTAGGGTATGCATTGGGGCTAGTTTGTTCATAATTACAAATGAAAAAAATATGGCCCTAAAAAGACGGGACCAGAACAGACACGGTATCACAGCGCTGACTTTCAGCCAAATGTGTTTCTCCTTTCAGTCAGCTACAGATACTTCACCACTAGAACAATGAAACGACGTAAAAATGGATACTCAGCCTGCGCAGAGGTAATGAGACGACGAGTTGGACACGAATTCTGGCTGCTCCGGTTATCCCTTATATGCTCAAGGTGGTGCGCAGCTTCAAGAAGGTTGTAGGCAGGGCAGGCGTTATACTGCTGTTTTCTGCTAAAAATAAGTTCGGTAGCCTGCGCCAGCAAGTTAATCGAGAGGTATAGGTAGTAAAATAGGGGATGTACCTAGAAGCATAGGCAGAATTTTGTTGAATGTCATCAAGGTGTCGTGTACACAATTATACTTTCTTCTGCGCGACATCGTATTGGTGTAATGGAGTGGTGCACTAGTGACCGCCTGCACGAGCATTTGAATAAGGTTGAAAAGCAAGCTACAGATCAGTTATCTCTCAATCGTAACAAACGCAATCGCCACCCATCGTTTACAGATACTACTTACCCGTTGAAATACCATTGATGAACGCGCATGACTTATTTGAAAATCTCATCGCATACACAAAAGCGATGAGCCACGTTTAAGCTTCCTCTTAGATCGCCTGATAATCTCTGCACAGCCTGAGCCTTCATTTGTTAGCGATAGTTGTTAGTGTTCTAGCAATAGACACATTCGGTAGATAGTGAGCGCCGTGGTTCCGTGCCCTTTCATATCTTGTCTTTTTAGTGCTGCTTTTCACTCGTAGTAGTACCTAACGCTTCCTAACTTCCGAGTTGCGAAATTTCAAATAACTTCTTGTTGGGCGGGGAAACTTTTACCAAGCGAAATACAGTAGCTCGAAGTTAGCAAAGAAAACAGAAGGGCAGGAGGAGATAAAGAAGAGATAGAGCTGCTCGGTCT
The DNA here is from genome assembly GCA_013436015.1 of Rhipicephalus annulatus. NCBI lineage: Eukaryota > Metazoa > Arthropoda > Arachnida > Ixodida > Ixodidae > Rhipicephalus > Rhipicephalus annulatus. The sequence continues at coordinate 715,320 of WOVY01009444.1, forward strand.
TTCCTTTTTCTGTTTCGTTTCTTCTAGAAACTTTGCACCACTAAAATATGCTTCAGCTGAAACTTATGAGTGTTTGCGCTACTTCAGACATGTACTAGTTCGACTAATATAGAAATTTAGTTATTATTGGGTCATTCTTTGTGCTTTGTAATTGGCTCACGTGCATGTCTTTTTCAAGCCTCAAGCTCATCTTTTCTCTATGAGCTCGGCATATCATTCCTGTCAAATGAACATGCTATAACGTGTCTGGGTGTGTTACGTAACTTCAAAATTTTACCTTGGAAATTTGTACCGAATAACAAATACGCTTAGTGCAAACCGACGCCGCCAAAGCATTTTAGGCAACCACTACTGTGAACGTGTGGTTGACTTTCATAGACTTATAGAAAGTGCACAAATAATACAGAAAACAAGAAGAAACGAGGAAGGAAGGATTAAGCTATTACATGTGTTGTGAGGGTAATAAAACCCTTGTTTTTCTGGTTCATTGCAGGAGTATTTATGTTTAACCGGGATCAACTACTGATGCACTTCAGCAGTGACAGCCAGAACAACAAGCGTGGCTTTCACATTAAGGCCCGACAAATCACCACCTGCTACCCAGGAAGTGGTGGGTATTTTTATATGCATGGCACTTTCAAGCACGTTCGCCAAGCGATTATATTCAATATTCTACGAGTAACTATACCCGACTACAGAATCACACGAGGCGTTTGAGGATCACGCATCGGGTAAATCAATCGAGCTTTCAACTTTGCAAATACAGACACTCCACGGACATCTTCACCATTAGCTTGCTTTTTAGGAGCCATTTAGAGTGCGCAGTCATAAAAAAAACTAAAGCCTGATGAAAGTAGAAGGCGTCTTTCATAGATTACATTAGAATTCATCGATATGAATAAGGCAAGCATGATTGTTTCATGCAATGCCGTGAACATTTATTTTTTTTTTTTTGCAAAGCGCTGCCTAACGGCTCTGGGCAATTATCTCCACGTAGGCTAGACTTCATACTGCGTCAAGCGAGTGCATAATTTGAATGTGTCCACGTGCACATGCTTTCCACTGATTATGAGATGTATGCGAGGGAGCATTCACCTTGTCTTCCTGTGAGAGAAGTGCACTTCTTTTGCGACGTTCTTGTCTGCTGTCTTTGTGAAATTTGCAGCGCTGCCTTCTTCATCCATTATTTTGCAACTACTATCTAAACAAGCTCTGCTGAATATGGTAAAGCTTGCTTCCGGCAAACCTCGGTGCTTGATCCTGCCGAGTTAAAGATGGTGCATTCGTACGTGGTTGTTTTTAAGGTAACACTTTTATCTTATAAAGACACGCCATGTGCAAAGTTCGGCTAAAACATTTTCGTTTTAACCATGAACTGCTATAAGGTACAGGCTCCAAATAACAAAGACAACTACTGCTTGTAATGTACTGAAAGAAATAATTATGCAACTTATGAGCCAGAACACCATCTCTCGATAAGATAATGTCGCTCGATGCGACATTAAGCAACTCAGTGGTGCCTTAATGTTGATACAGTATATTTCATTATTGAACTCGCCCTGTATAAAAACTCTTTCAAATTTGTTTTCCTGTTACTGTCTTGTGAAGGTGTGTCTGCCCAACTTAAAATAGGATTTTTTTTCCCCTTTGATCATGTGTATCGTGCGAGACTATCGCCGTGCCAGACATTTCCGGAAAACGGGTGCTAAATAACATCGAGAAGGCCATCGACTAACAGCCTATATCTTACCGAGTTTCCGATCACAACCCAGAACCATACGCAAGTACGTGAAACTTTTCTCTGGCAGCCACTGCTTTGAGCCTGTCACTTCAACACGTCAGAACAGATTAAACTTTCGTCGCACATTTTAGCTTGTGTGCGCCGCGTTTAACTTCTACAACAAGTGCATTGAGGAGAAGGTAGCATTCCCAAATTGTATTGGTTCCATTTTAGATGCGGAAGCATCTTATACTCGCGCCTTGTAGTGCGCCGTCCGCGCCGTCCGCGCCGTCCGCACCGCTTCTCGAACATTCGACAGCTGACGCGCGCGCATGCGCCGTCGCCCACCATCTGTGCCGCGCGCGCTTCTCCTTCGAGAACATTCGACAGCTGACAGTGCATGCGCCGTCGCGCTGTATATATACTCAAGGTCGGCGCTCGCTCGCTCAGTTGCCGCTCGTCGGTTGGTTTGTACGGCGCGTCGACGTCCAAGGTCGCGGTGAAATGAATTCCAACGAATCCACAAACACAATGATCGACGTCCCTTCGACCAGCGCCGTCCTTTCGCATACGTGTGTGCGTGTTCACTCATTTAACACCCCCTCCTACAACCACGTTAACCAATTTAGCCATCGACCCAAGTAAGTCGCAATTTAACACCCCATTTCACAACCACGTTAACCCATTTAGCCATCGACCCAAGTAAGTCGCACTTTAACACCCCGTTAACCAATTATATGCTCCGCATCCTCCTCAGTGTTCCCTCGAGGGAAGCTGCGGGCAATTTTTTTCCTTACGGGACAGTCGAGAACTGCAAAGTGGCATATACCGCACATGGACATCTTTGCCTGGGAGTTACAAGTTGTATGACACATCCCTTGGGGGAAGGGGGGGGCGTACAGTTTTCCTGGGGCTCCTAATTGGAGCGAGATAAGCGACAATGCGATGGCACGCCTTCTCTCACCTCCACATTCAATTTTAAGCGATAAAACTTGCTCTCTCCAGTCGGGTATACAATCATTTTTTGTTACGTTGCACTTGCACATGCTAAAGGGGCCGCATTCGCATTCACCATGTATGCTTCGCTTAGATCAGAAGCGTTCCGCAGAGGAACTTCATTGTTTTGTAGCTGTGTCTTTTTTGTCCTCTCTTCTATGGTACTTTCTTATGGGTACCTATATGCTACACGTGTCTCTGCTCAGTGCTTCCCCCTCCACCACTGTGCGACATGTGCACGGACCGCCTGAGCGACGACATCACCAGCTACGGCTTCCCAACCGCCTACCGGGGCAACATGCTGTGCCGCGTGACCATCAGCCGGCCCTCGGACGCCTTCTGCGCGGTCGAGATGCACTTTCGCGAGTTTGACGTGGAGAAGTCTTCGCGCTGTGACCGGGACTTTCTGCAGATCGACAGGGACCGTTACTGCGGCACCATGCTCAAGGGACAGCGCAGTGAGTTGGGACCAATGGGCGATTACGAAAATATTGTTGGAGTAAAAGACATGCCTTGAAAGTCAAGCACAGAATCCACTGTCTTACCAGTGGAAAGATTAATTTACTAACTACGTCCACCTGTATCAAAGCAAAACAAGCCCTTTCCTTACATGGGCTACCAGTTTAATGTGGGCTATTTGTTGGGAAAAATGATGTGGCGGCGCGGGGGTAGCTGGAACCGACGTTCCGACCAGCGAACTTGTCGTCTGTCTTCAAGCCCACGGAGAGACAAGTCCCCTTGTCGAAGCGTCAACTTCAGAGAAACTCCCGTCAATGAATTTTCCATCTCGAGCTTAAATCTTACCCGTATTCCTGCTTTTTTAGGTTTCCTCAAATAACAAGCCTCAACATCTATGCAAATTTTATTGGTCATCAACTCATCAATACACTTTTCGATAAGTTACTTTAAAGCGGGACAACAATTCTTATAATTCGTTTAGCGTTTTTTTTTTGCTTCTTTTTGATCAGAGCGAGAGCATAACATCTTTAGGCGGGCACACCCCGAAAAGAGCACGTTTCGTAGAATAACCAAGGGCAATCAGTGGTTTCCCCTTTGCTGGTAAAGCGCTCTCATAGATTCCATTAGGACTTTTTTTTAAGCTCTTCTTGTTTGGGACATGTGCACTCGTGTCTGTCACCCATTCAACGCTAAGGTAGTCTACATTCCTTACATGTGTATTTTTCAGACTCCCGAGGTAATGTCGACCGTATAACTTTCTACAATGTGGTATATTTGAGCAGAGAAACAAAAATAAATATATTTTCCAACTAAATTCCAGTGCAATTTGCTGGCTGTGCGAATGGCGAGGTATACTTTTTACAAATTACGGGATAAATTAGGCATGGTGCATTGACGCAAGCGAATAGTAAGCAATCGAATTGTAGATGGGCAATGAACACACAGAGTTGTCAAATACATATAAAAATTCTCTTCAGGGGGACAGTATTAAATATTCAGGTTTCACGAACAGCTGACATAATTCAATGTAGGTATATTGCTTTCTAGAACTTCCATTTTCGTTAGACCACGGCATACATTTAAAAGAAATGTAGCAAAACTGGTGGTTCTCAAGAATATTAATATAACACTAAAACTGGTGGATGATTGTCTCAATTTTTAAAAAAAATTACATGGCCATCTAATTAAGTATAGTTACGCAGTGCGGTGTGATTGATGACGGAGAAAAGGTCCAAACGTATGGCGTACATGTTGCTTCTAATTTCTGGCCCCGATCAAGAAACTCGCAAGTCACCTTATTGACGACGTAAATTCAACCCTTGCTATGCATGGCAAGCTGACACACGACCCAGTTTTTTTGTTTTTTATTACCGAGATACCTGCCATTTAAGATTGTGTTGCACACTCCCGAATACTATACATACAGGGCGATCGGCGATTAACGTTTCTCGAATAAATCACAGTTGGTAAATGAATAAATAAATGTTGCGCTCATAACAAATACCCTCATTTTGCCCACCCATGTTAAACGTGAATAATGACAAGGTAGAAAAAACAGCTTTGATGCTTTGAAACCCCGGACAAGCGTCGCGTTCAGTTATTCTATTGTAAATCAAAACACTACGAGGTTCCCGCAAAGTATCATTCTGTATAGCGTTCTGCTTCAGTGACGTAAAATGGCGATTGCATTTTTACCTCAGCTTTGGCTCTGTTTCCATGTATTTAGTTGGCCATGCTAGCATAATCATTTGTAGACCACCAAGACGGCACGTCATCAAAATGAAAGCTCCTTTTAAAATGGCGCAAACTCCAAAGTGTTAATGGGCGACAGAGGCTGCCTTAAAGTAATAATGCCATCTTGGGACTTCATGGAGCTTGCTCTGTAGTGTAAAAAACGCCACGTGTCTCGATCTCCTTCTCATGTTGCTTCATGGACGACTAGCTACGTGAGCACCATGTGCAGCGGTAGTCGACATTGTTTTTGTATAATACGGGCACAATTTCATTCAACAGAGAGCTACTGAGGTGGAGGTGCTTATCAGAAACGTTTTATTCGACCACACAGAACGCTCATTTCTCGTACAGTGTAGCACATTAGAGCGTAGGCAGCAGTAGTGTGGAGCAAGACGCCTTTTTTGAACGAGCATGTGGTAACTCTCTGTTATCCCTCGTGTGTCATTCCAGAGCGTATGGTGTACGACACGGAGGGCAACGCCGTGATGGTGTTCAAGACTGACGAATCTGTGTCCGGCAAGGGCTTCCATGTGCGCTTTCACCAGGTTCCCTGCGGAGCTGCGCACCGAGACCCTGTCGACACCGCCGCTACTACCACCACCACGGTGGCCAGTGGCAGTGAGTATACATATTATGCACGTGAATGAGCAATACATATGCTCAACTGTAGTTATTCTGTATATGGGAGCCCCACTATAAATCTACCAGTATACCCACAGATTAGAAAAGGTAGGAAGAAAGAAGAAGAATGTGTTATTTCGTTAAGAGTGCTGAACAGCGGCACTTAAACGTGAATCAGTAGCTCCGAAGTACAGTGCTTGCTCGCAGGCAGTGCGTCTTCACAAAATACTGGTGAGCTCACTTGAATGAACGTTCGAATGCTCAGAAGGTTCTTTGTACCGAATTGAGCCCTATTCATCGAAGTTAGGCCAGCTTACTTGCTTTCAATGTATCAAACAGAGTCACGACATCATGGGGCAAATCTCAGTCTCCTACATCTATATGCTTAGCTGGTTGCCCTGTTGCGACCACGTTACAATTTATTTTTTCATGGCGCTCATAGCCGAACACGATGATAGGCTGTTTACGCTACGTCCGAGACTTGTGGAAAGTACTCTGTGTCGAGCGCAGCAACTCGACTTCTTGTGAGGCTGGTTGATATTAGCAAACGAGTTCGTGATACTGTAAACTAATATCCAAAGGTAAGAAATGCATTTGAAAGCTGCAGTCAAGAGCTAGTTTGGTTAGGTATCATGATGAGGATGTAGATGCGGTCACTGACCAAGTCAAGCTAGGTGAAAAAAGAGACGTATTGGTCTCGAAATGTCTGTGTTTTTTCACCTTGACTTGGTCGGCAACCTCAGTACATCCTCATCGTATTTGAAAGCTTAGTTACAGGTAAACAGAGAAGAGTAATAAACAATATCATGAAACGTCAATTCATAGCCAATCTCTTCTTGACGAGGCACACAGTGTGCCACATGACTGCGGTAAACCATTCTTTGCGCACAGACAGTAATATCTCACTCAAAATTTTCTCACCCGTTTCTGGACATATCTTCAAGTGATGTTTTACCAAGGCTCATAACTCCTACAGTACTCGAATATATATATCGAGTAATCTAGGAGTCTAGTGCTGCCAACGAGAGGAACGGTGATAAAAAAATCACAGATTTGCCTCAAAGGCGAAGTAATGAATGCGATAGCAACAAATTGGAATGTCACGTGCATAACGGCAAGCAGATCGAAACGTGTCCCACGTTTCTCACGCACCAATGACACACAAAACGTACTCACAGGTGCACATTAACGTGAATAAGCGTCTCAGTTGTCACTTCGCTGTGTCTGAAACCCGCCCTTTTCGCAAACGGAGAGTGTGCAACGATTGCAGTGACCTTTTTGCGTGGTAACTACAACGAAATAGTTCCGGTGAAAGCCCAAGGCGTACGATTGTCTCCACCACGAGAAAAGCAAGCGCACGCGTAAGTCTCGACCCTGCCCTCTCTCCGCGAGGCAAAGTACGCGTGAGAAATGGGAGGGCGCGCCGCCGCGTCATGACGAGGTGGCAACGCGCGCTCACTGCACTATCTCGCTGGTAATGCTGAAAACACGATAGTGCCCCCCCCCCCGAGATGCCCATCACCAGCGGTAAGTGGTAGATATATATATATAGCTTTCCGTTAGAATGTTGAAGGGGGTGCTCCTTCGTGGCTCAGTAGCTAGCGCCTCACACTCACATTCATAGGTCCGATGTTCAATTCAGCGCGCCAGAGTCTTTTTCTTGAGTAGTTTTCTTTTTTGCGTTTAAATATATATAAATACGTATACATATACGGTGAATGACGGCGACGTGGACACCGGCAGCAAAATCAAGCCTAGAGTGTCCATATTATTCACATTGAATTGAATTGAATCTTTATTTTTATGTTTGATGCTGCATGCAGGATAGCGGGAGTAAAAGCCGTATTAAAATAGCTTGACTAGCTCCCGCTACCAAAAATGAATGATAATCACAATAAACATTGAAACCTGTACGTTCCTAATGTCCGCGCAAGCGTGCTAGAAAGGGGTTGGGTGTATACAGCGGAAAGACAAGGTTTCCGAACTGCAAATGAGAGATTGCATGCTGACTTGGTGTCCCAGCTATAGAATAGCACGGGCCCGGGCTGGCCCGAAAGCCCAGACCCGTCACAGCCCGTGGGCCGTGTCGCGCTGGGTTACAGATTGTTTTATCCGACCTGGTGTGCGCTCGGGCCTTGAGCTTCGGGCTCGCGTCGAGCTCGGGTCTGAGTCAGGCATGTGTAGGCCCGGGTCTCATACAAATCGGTACGATGGCGTGCGTGTCTACGCAGTATAATATGTCTGATCGACGTGAAATGTCCTTCTACACGGGCGCTAGCCCACTTGAAAGCCTGCTTTTCTTTACCTTCCACCTTTCTTTCCCCGCCATGGTCGCCGCTTTTAACACAAAAATGTTTGATGGCGGGGCCCACCACGGCTCTGTCACAAAGTTTCGTCCCGGAAATGGCGTTAAATACTTAGTAACAGATTATAAAGTAAAAAAACAAGCTCCGCATTGTGGTGTCAAGCCAGCGACCTCGCGCTCCTTAGTTCGCGACGCTAACCCTTACACAACAGATCGGCCCTTCTGCGACATGTTAATGGCGAGTCATTTATATACACCATGTGGCACTGGTGGGCCTCAGAGCTCGGCAACTTCAGCGCGTTTTAGTAATCGGTAGCGACATGACACTGCGGGCGCGCGTTCGGCGCCCGCGCTCTATAAGCCGTCGTGCCTCGCTACGTACCCCGCACGCCGGTGTGTGTGCACGCCTCCACACGGCGTGGTAACAGTGCGTATGAATGATCTCTAGCGTAGTGGCTCATTCGCGCGTGCTCTTGTCTCGGGTTCTTTGTGAGTCTTGTACTTCCAGCGCGTGTAAATTTGCTTTGACGTTATAGCAGTAAAGTGAGCAGGAGTGCCGATTCACTCGCTATCGCGGCCACGTTTACGAAAGAAGCGCGCTGCTAACATGCGAAGTAAGAATTATGACAGTTGTTTGTCTGCGCTCGGCATGTGTATGCTCATTTCATGCGTGCCCTCTGGTGTACGTGTGTTCTGCAAGTTTCGAGCTGCCTGCCATTCTTCGCATGACATTTCAATTGGTTACTGCCGCATTCATTCCTTCGCCCTTGGGGTGAAACGATGCACAATAAATTTTAAACTACCACTTCGAGGACAGGTTTGGCTTCCGTGTTATATCTATTTTTCAAAAGAGGGATCAACCATGATTTGCAACCACGTTCAGACGTAAAGACGAACATGTAACTCACCGATTTCACGCATATTTTGCTGCTGTTCCACAAGGAATGCTTGGACTTGGAATGTTTCGATCACATGGTCTCCCCCTCGTCCCCCCACTCACCTACTCTACGCTAGCGAGCCTCGTTTCAGTGGCAGATCGAGTGGCCATGCTTTCAGTGCTTTGCCTCACACCCCTCACTGCACTACTCCTCTACTCCTGTTATCTCAATGAAATTCACCATTACACCGTGCTTCCAACTCTTTATAAATTATTTTTTGCAATCTAGCACTGGTATTTTTGGGACGTCTCGTACCTGAAACCATCTCGTATAAGAAGTTTGTTTTCGGCGACGTCTGTAGACAAGCGCTGCTCGATGTGTAACCAAAAACGATGCAGCTGCACCTATTGACGGCGGAATGGGGATCATGGTTGCAATCATATTGGTCGGAGGTGGTGCCAAGGGAGGCGGTAGCGACTGATGCAAGTCTTGATTACGTTTTCTTCGAACTCCAGAGGCCGATGGAAGGGTAGGATGATGCAATTCATTTAAACTCTCAGGGCATTCTAAAAAAACGGTGTCATGAAGTGATTGAACTTTCAGGCCAGGTAACAAATCACATTAATGAAATTATGAAAAGAAGTAGACAGCATAAAAAGAACATTGAATTTCAAGATACTAGCGGTGCTTCATTGTTTCTCAAAAGAGTGGAGCATTCGCAAGGGTGTCACATTGATAAACAGTGTTGCCAAGCTACTCTAGGCCACACTGTTAATCAAGGTGACCTTGGCCATTGAGTCTGAATCCTATTTAAAAGCAACACATATCTCTTCTATTTGCATACAAAAACATATTGCTGATAAGGTCATTTCAATCATGAAACTACTCTGGTTTTAAACATACACCGCATGCGGCCTCGTAACGCGAATCAATGCTTTAACAAATTTGTAATTATGACACTTGTTTTACGGTATGTAAGTTCCTTTGCGATTCTGAATAGTGTCACACAATACGCGCAAAGAAAAAAAACGGTACATGGTGAGCCATAACTTTGCCTTAAGTTCCGTTACTCTAATATACTGGATCGGCAACGCGTCACCCTCGTGCTTTCATTGGCGGATGCCTACCTCTGGTACGGTTGGCGATGATCTCGCTGCTGAACTCGTCGGCGATTTCCTTGAGCACCACGTTCTCCACGTGGCTGTCATCGCGGACGCCGCCCCTGGCAGTGGGAATGGCGCCAGCTGAAGATAAAGAAGATATGAATCAAAAAGCCACGCATTAGGCGTGACAATAGCACGTATACATCTGTACACACCGCATAGTGAAGCGCTATTACCTCACGTAATCCGCTCTGTGGAACTTTGCAGAAGGAAAAAGAAAAAAACAGTAGTCGTTTTTCATCGCTTATCATTTAACTCTATTTCATCTTCATAGCGTGTAACTCTGTGCAGCCTACACTTGTAGGAACTCGGTGGGCACTGGTTCACAATATTTCATTTAACAGGAAATATCTGTAGACAACTGTTTGCGTGTTGTTCATGTATTGGAAACAGGACTTTCAATCAGTTGATAAAGGCCAGGCGAGCTACAAGCCATGTGGAGTTGTTGTTATTGTTGTTCACTTATTGATAGTGGCGCGTACCCACTATGGGGGATCTGTCAAGAATCGAGTGGTTTTAAAAATTACTGTTCAGATTTAGAATAATGGAGGTATAACAGAAAGATTACCGAGAGCCTAAGAAAATGTAGTGCTTAATGTAATGTATGCAAATATTTCCATAAACGATTTTATTCTTAGAATACAGCAAAAATCTTATTTTTATACCTGCATAATTTTGTAAAAATGTTAGGATAATGAAACTGGTTAATTAGTCAACCTATTAGTTTCATCAATATAGTCCCGGGCGGCCGCGCATACTGTCGCATTAGAGAAACCAGGAATGGAAGCTCGAAAAGACAAAATGATCGGCACAGATAAGTCCATACCAATTTCTAAAAGGGTTTTTCGTAATGTGTTAAACCACCTTCAGGTCAAAAAGAAATGATCTATTGTTTCCAGTTCATCACAGAACGCGCACAGTGGCGAAGATGCCTGAGCAGACCTGTGTTCATAGAAATTTAGATTTGGTACTTTTTGAGAGCTGCTGGGCTGTCAGGTGGTAACTTACAGTGCTAAATAAGTGCAGCAGAGCCCTTTTACTTAGAGATAGCGCTGCATGTAGTATACTATAAAAAAATTCGGTTCGAGTGCAGATGTCAGGCCATTCACAATCGTATACTTGCTCAAAACGCGTGATAAAGGAAACATTAAAGACAAAACGGGGTCTGGCGTGCGGCCTCATTGGCGAACACCTGCCAGTAATGCACTTTTTCACCAGAGCAGCAATGGCCAACCTTGTCCAGTACTTGAGCACTTCCTCCCATGACTACAGCAATTAGCCCTTGGCCCTCAGTCCACAGCGGCTGCGAAGCAACCATTGTGATATTTCTGGTTGCCGAGTCTTATCCTTTCCAGGTGCGATGACGTTGATGTCGCAGCGGCGCGCTGGTGGTGCTTCAGGTGGTGTTCGATGATTTTGGTCAAGTCCTAGCAAGCTGTTTCTAGCAGGTCTGGTGAAGGGGCAACAGTACAGATTTCGTGCGGTAATAGACGGTATGAGGAACAGGCGGCTTCACGAAGTACGTCGAAGAGCGCAAGGCTGTCCTGTAGACTAATATAACGGCCACTAAAACAGCGACATACTGTGAAACAAAAAAACGGGCACTGCGTAAGCCTTTCACTGTTTTTCTCATCGCGCTCCGGTTTGAGGTAAGTATGGAAGAAGAACAAACTGGCAATTTATTGTTGGGCAGGCCAGACCTAACTGTCAGTAGCAAAAAGATGCGTTTCTTTCATTTTCAGTAGAGGTGCTCTCCTACAAATAAAAAAAATGCCGCAATTGTTTTGTAGATGCTGGTGCACTCCTTTTGTTTTTCTCCTCCATGTTCGAAGCGCATACTGTTACTCTAATTTCAGTCGAGAGTTGTGAAAACTTCGTGAAGTCAAAACGAAGTTGAAGAAGAAGAACGTGAAAGATTGGGCCCATTGCTGGCCGAGCTCTCATCGGTCAGCGGCGCCTGAAATGGGGAGTCCATTACATGAACACATCGAGAAGAGCTCTCCGGTAGAGTGATGTACTTTATGTGGAGTTGCTCATTCGCGTCGAAGTAAATGACTAACGGCACCACGCTGTAGTTATTTAGAAGTGACGGCATGATTACTCTTGGGACCTCACCGGCGGCGCGAGTAAGAACAAGCTGCCGCGGCGGTGGCTCTTAGTTCGAACTGCACGTCAGGCAAAAAAATTGAATATTTACTAGCGAAATTGATGCGCAAACTATCTATCCTTAGTTCCATAAACACGCCACATCCAAAACTTGGCAGTGCTGACATCAATCGAAGAGAGGAGAAGTGACCCGTAGACTATTCGTGTTAACTGTGGTAACAGTTCTCAGAAATATATGCATTTTTTTCGTTTTGCTGCGGTTAATTAGGCTGAAGGCGGCAGGTTAGAGGATAAGCTGCAGAAATGGGCAGCCAATTACGCACTAATAGACAAGTTCCTAATAATTACTGAAACATTACCTGTGCGTGTATAGGAGAACCAATGGGATGGCCGCACGTGTTGACTAAACGAGCTCAATTTTACGGCGACATCGCTTTCAAATCATTCTCCACTCGTCTTGTTCACGTTCTTGGGAATATTCACAGATTTCGGCCGACAGGGCCTCTAAAATGTGAGGCCCACGGGACGGCTTTTTGCTATCCCTTAGTAGAGTACCAAGTACTCTAAGTCGTTACCCACGTTTTATAAACAGATACAAAAAGACACATTAATGCTCTCTCGTTGTTGCGTGGGTCGCACTCCAACGCGCTAAATCATCAGTGTCATACTCGGCTCAGCCAGCGGGCCGCAGCCAACAAGTTGATCTTCTCAGTTGTCTGTAAAATGAAGCTTGTAAAAGCGGAGGCAGAGGAGAATGAACAACATCCATTGAGTCTCGCTAGACGTATTCAACATCTCAGATGTGGGTCATTTCTCCAAGAGATTGTGCGTGGGAGGATTCGTACAACGTAATAAAACCGATCTGCAGGATGATTCAAATCGGGGCTCCAATGCTCTAATACTGTTTGTGGTGCCTCACGAACAAAACGAAAAACGCTTCAGACCACTCATGCATGACCGCTAGTAAACTTGAAGAAAGCATTAACAATCAAAAGAGGCAGAAAAATAATGCATGTGCATCTCAGTGAAGTAGTCTCAGAGTCATAAACAATAATTTTAAAAAATCACCACCCCAGCATTGCGTACATACGGTTAAACAGCGAAAGATGAAAGGCGCAACCCCAGTGTTTAGCAGTGAATTCAACCCGACGTTGCACTGAAGCCTTTCCAGTTATTTGTTACATGCTCGTGCTTTTAAAGTTAGACACGCGTTTGACTTCGGTTTACCACAGTGTTTATTTCACATGCCACACAGTGTGCTTGACATTATCACGGTCATAGAATGGTGTAATGAGTAGTTATATGTGTTTCGCACTGCGTTAATCACAGTGGTTGTTCTCGAACTACAGGCGGTCACAGACGCTGCTGTCGCAGCCAAATTAAGTGCCGCTGCAGAAACTCCTACCGAAAGCGGGCGTTCGGCCCGGCCAAAGCGCTCCAGAAATCATCACGTCGACGCTATCATACGGCCACAACGGGGCTTGTCCGGCACGGGGCTGTCGGAAGCGTGTGAAATTGCGTGTTAACTCGGGGGCGTGGTTAGCAGGATACCCACGCCACCGGCGCTTGCGTATCCGTTCGCGATTTAGCACGGCCTGAAAGGCCATTGGGTTCAGTGGAATTTGTTTACACAAACAATGAAAACTTGTGCCCAAAACGTGAACACGTTCATGCTCGCTTTCGCAAGAATGATCACGTGTTGCTTCATTAGATATCATATGTAATATCATTAGATATCATATAGTCCAAGTTTTGAACACCAAAGGGTTTTAATGTGGGGTCCACCATGCTTCCGCTGACATATTTCTGTCAAAGGCATGACGTTGTAAAATATATATTATCATATTGCAAAGAAAAAAAAACGAGAAGAGAAAGTTCTGTCACGGGGCGTCAAACAAATGACTTCTCAATTATTAGGGCAGGGTGCTAACCATTAACCATTAGGCCATGCAGCGTATACGTTGGCGAGAGCAATAACTGTAAGCCATATATATATATATATATATATAATATATATATATATATATATATATATATATATATATATATATATATATATATATATATATATATATATATACATCATTTGGTGGTCCTCAGAGATTCGACCACTTCAGTGCGTTTTTGTCATCCTTAGCGAGATGGCGCCAACGGCGCGCGTTGAGCCCTTTCTATTGGCGTGTTTCACTTGAGAAGTGATGAGGAGACTAAAACGCCAGAGCGGCCTGAAAACCACGACCCCGTGCAGGTTTGTCGCCCCTCGCGTTTCGGGGACCGTCTCCTCCACGGAGCACGCGCGCGCTTATCAGACTCTGAATAAAAAGAGCGCGAAGGTCACTTCCCTCGCTTCTGCGGCCGCGTTTGCAAAAAGTGCACGCTGCTCACAGACGAAGATGTAAGTGTTGTTTCGATTGCTTGCACTTGTCCTGCGTGTACTTATGCGTTTGTTTCGTGCGTCTTTCTTTCTGTTTGGAATGAACGCTTTAAAAGGGCCCTGAAACACTTTGAAGTAACCATAGATTGAAATCACTAAAAGAGTTTATTGCCTCATGAATTCACTGCGGCAAAAAATTTTAAGAATCCATCCAGAGCGAGTGGAGTTACAAAGATTTGTCGCATGCTGCAATTGCATTCTGGCTTTTCTCGTGCCGACGAAAGCCCTGGAAGCTAATTAGGGAGCGATGGCGGCCGAAAAGAAAAAACGTCATTCGCGGATCGTGAGTTTGAGCACTTCTTTCATTTTTTTCAAATGCGTGACTTTTTCATAGTGATCGCGCGCGCACGCGTGGACAAGTCGTGGCCTCCCACGGCGATCTCTGTAACGACCAACCATGCCATGTTCAAATCAGCCGATGACTGGTAGTTGGGCTTTTTACGAGGGATTTTTTTTGCGGCTTCCGTAATTTCTCGAGAGAAGAGAAAGTAATTTTAGCAGACTTTGATAATTTATTGTGAATTTCATGCCACGTGGTGCGCTATAATACTTGGCGCACGTGATTCGGGAGCATCTACTACCGATCGGCAGCGTTTTCTGACCGTTCTCAAAAAGTGTTGCAGGGCCTCTTTCAATGTCGATCTGGGACAATTGTTAGTCTACGCTCGTCCTATTTATGCTCGTTTCGTGCGTGGCTTCTGTTTCAGGTGCGCGTTGAGAGTTCCGAGCTGCTTGCTGTTCTTCTCGTGACTTCACAATTTGTTGCTGTAGCATTCATTAATTCGATCTTGTGGTGAAACAATGCACTATAAGCGCTCAACTACCTCTGTAAAGACCCATTTCACTTTCGTGTTAGGCCGATCTCTCAAAAGGGGGATCCGCCACATTTTGTGTGTGTGTGTGTGTGTGTGTGTGTGTGTGTGTGTGTGCGTGTGTGTGTGTGTGTGTGTGTGTGTGTGTGTGTGTGTGTGTGTGTGTGTGTGTGTGTGTGTGTGTGTGTGTGTGTGTGTGTGTGTGTGTGTGTGTGTGTGTGTGTGTGTGTGTGTGTGCATCGGAAGGCTTTACAAGTCAGAGGGTCTGATTGTACCTGGAGTACGCGTACTACGTCGTGAATCACTTGTTTGCAGAATTCGTCTATTCTTGAAGTAGTAGTCATACGCTGGAAATAAACGATTAAAACGTAGACTGGTGAGCGCTATAGCGATTATACACCGTTATTTAGCAGGGAGGTGCATTACATCCCTAGACAGACTTACGGGGGGGGGGGGGTGGCTGGGACAGTGACCGCTTCCCCCTATATAC
This sequence comes from Rhipicephalus annulatus, assembly GCA_013436015.1. Classification (NCBI taxonomy): domain Eukaryota; kingdom Metazoa; phylum Arthropoda; class Arachnida; order Ixodida; family Ixodidae; genus Rhipicephalus; species Rhipicephalus annulatus. Next base: position 731,038 of record WOVY01009444.1, read on the forward strand.
CTAAGAGGGAGGGGTGAAGAAAACCTGATTCTTACAATGAATTAGCAGGGGCAGCACTGCGATAAACTATAAATAGACCTGTTTACTTATTGCTCACAAGAAAATTATCTATGGCTTGTTGTATGTCCAAGGGAAATTGCGGTGTGCCAGCTTGGATACTTTACAACCACGCTCGCTCCATGACACACCCTCCCATGTACAAAACTGTGCACTAAAATGCACGCACAAGTAAAGTGTTGACGTCGTCGCTTTTCATCGGCGGGTTTTTCCGTGCGTTGTAGTGAAGGCAGTGGCTCTTGTCAGCGTAAAAATTTACCCCTATGCATTGCATAGCGCGAACTATCAAATACGTTTATGTACAATTGTAGTTTTATCCTGAATGCTGCAGTTTTAAGTACCAAGTCGGATGACACTGCATAATAGCCGTCACGTGCTTCATTTTTGAATGCCTCCGTTGTGCAGTCGGCCCCGCGCCGTAATGACAACATGAAATTCCTACTGAAGTCGCCAACAGTGGAGTTAACTGCATGGCTGTTAATAATACTCTTATCATTTCTACCCACATTTCATGACAAATTAAGGGTGGTTGTCAGTCACTTTAACGATTGTGTAGGGCTATATTCCTTATTATGTCGGGCACGCCGGCTTGTTATAAATTATCGAGTCTGAAAAAGGGGAATGTTCTCATCAATCAGTAGTGAACGCTTGAAAAAACCCCACGGTATTTTTTTTGGGGGGGGGATGTGTATTCGGGTTGTAAACAATTAGTTTTACATCTTAGCCTACATTCATGTCTCAATGTATCAACTAATTTTTCCCTATTGCCACAGTTTTACCGGCAGGTCCACCAAAGGAAGTGCTTCGTTGCGATCAGCGCTTCGACAGGCAACGCGAGTTCTACGTCCAGAGTCCGAACTACCCATCGCACTACTTAGACAACCAAGACTGTCGGTATCTGATCACAAAGGCCGGAGAGGACGTTTGCCACCTAGAGCTCGTGTTTGCTTCCTTCGACATCGAGTCGTCACCAGGATGCCAATACGACTATCTCGAGTTCGGTGGGCAGCGACACTGCGGTTCCCTGCCTGCAGACCATTCATGTAAGTTTGCGAGCGCTTATGAGAGCTTACTAGAGCTTACTTCGTACTAAACGTATCATATTGCTGGAGGTATGGCAGCTGAAAAAAAGTGCCAATATAGTGTATTTGCTTCCCAAAACCGAGTGTATGCTCTACACATATGGCCCTTTTGTCCGCTGAACAGCTCACAGCATTGTAAAGACGTGCTCGGTACGTTACACAGAAGATTTTTTCCTCGTAGCAGAGCGGTGGGAAAGGCCTGTATGCTGTCATTACTCATCCCAATATTGGAGCCTATATATTTCAGCATATGGTAACACATGTGACCTTTTTGGAATTTATAATCAGCAATTGGTGTTGTTATTGCTATAGTACCCTAGTGCTAGATTGAAAGCCACAGAAACTGCCGTGCAGTTCTGATCACTCTTTGATAGCGTGTGCACTCAGTGCACTGAATGGCAAAATATACCTTGCCTCACAAGTGAGTTAGAGGTAAGGCCTTTAGAGCATCACAGTTCGAGTGTCTGTCCATCCAGTCACAGTATATTTTATGAGTAAGACAGTCAAATGAAAGCACTGCTTCATACTCAGCCTGATTGTATCGTATCAGGGACATGCAGAACCAGAATTGTCAATTGTTGCTCTTTCTCCTGAGTGTGTATTTATTAATAATTTGGAAGCAAGTTGACAATATGCAACATCATGACAACAAAAAACACCAACCGGATAATGGCGCAAAATAATGAGAAAAAAAACGTACGGCAGCTCCAGTACAGTGAAACCTGACAAAGTGCATAGCACAGGCACCGAGCGAATCGTGTTGGTGGAGTTGTCGCTGCTCTGTTTACCAGAACGTCGATGACGCCAACTTTTGAGCGTAAACATGCAGGCTTTCCCCAGCACAAGTAGACTCTTGTTTGGGAGATTCACAAACTTGCTATGCGACATGTGGGCGTCTATTTAGTGCACTTTGTCGACTTCCTGCTTGTTACAGCAGTTTATGTACGCGTCGTCTACAGTGAGTTCGCTCAGGTTGTTTCCCTCATCACATATTGTGACATAGCGGCTGGCGAAGCGCATAGGCTGGGGCATTCGGTCGCTCGTTGAGGTGTAGGCGGCTCTCTTGCGCAGCGCTAAAGTCAGCGAACGTGTCCAATGTGCTTTTGGCGATTTTCAGTTATTTTTCGTTTCTCGTTCGTTCATAAGGAATGGAAAATAACTAGTCTAGAAACAAGTGTAGAAAAAATATGTTATCGAATCTCATTCTATATAATTAGGTACCTGCAGTGAACATTTTGCCTCAGTTCATTTCACTAATAGACAGCTGACCATGATCACTGCGGAAAGGGAACGGGGGGGGTTAAATTGACATATGGTTCACTGGCAAGAAGCGATGCTTAAACTTCCCGAACGATATTTATTTTCAGCCGTCTTGGTTGATTCTTGGTTGAAAGTCCTCGTGAGCACGGGCTTGCTCATTTAAGGAGGCGCTTCTTCTTCCTCGGTTCGACCTAGCAATGCACTTCATTAAACGTACTCCCGCCCACCAAGTCACTCGTTCAGCTCGAGCGAATGAAGCTTTTGTAGCGGCCTTGTTGTAACAGCCTCTCCTTGTTGTTGAATCTTGCACGAAAAGAATTCTGCACGAACGGAAAGCTCCTCTGTAGACTTCCAGAACCGTTGCAAGTTTCCACATTTGTCGGGGTAATTTTTCATCATGGACATGACGATGTCTTCTGCTTTAACTTCTTTGGTGGGCCTAGTACGTGAAAAGTGCACTGATTGAAGTTGGAGCAGATATTCTTTTGCTTACCGGTTCCAAAAGATTTCACTTAGCCGTTTTCTGTATACATGCCATCGTAAAGTTTCCGTCCGCGTTTGATTCATTGGCGTGTAGTTGCCGCCCTGTGGTAGCCCCGCAAGTTTCCTTGCAATAATAAGGCTGAGTTACCGCACGAGGTTCCCCAGTGTGTGACTAGATGTAGGTGAGAGGCCTCGAGTTCACAACCGCCTCCACTTCTGATAGCACAGTAGTCAGCTCCTTAAAGTTGAGTCGAGAAGCTTTCACAGTGGAAGCTTCATAGTCTCCACCATGGAGCGCTGGGAAGAATAAACTTCCATGTGATCCTCTTGTAACCCAAGTATGCAGACACGCCCTCTTGAGAAAACATCTGACAGAGATTCTCTAGGTCTCTTGACGTCCTCCTAAACGTTCTTGCGTTCTCTGAATAAAAACCTTAGGAAGACCCCTTCGTGCTACAAAGCGTCGCACACACATGAGGAAAGCTTTTGAGGTCAGGCTCAAAACCAGTTCCAGGTAGATTTCTCTGGATGTAGCACATATGAAAAGCACTATGTAGCATTTGCTCTCTGCGGCCCCGACTGCAGTCACAACAAATAGCGGTCCTGCGACGTCAAATCCAGTGACTTCGAATGGGTTTGTCGTTGTCAAACAATAGCGTGCTATGGGAGCTGTCGGAGCGTCACCTGAGCTTGTACTGAATCGTCTGTACGTAAGGCACCTGTGTATGATTTTCTTAACCTGTGTTCATGCCTGGCAGATTCAATTTTGTTCTCTCAACTGTGACAAAGTGTCGTTCACTCCCCTATGTAAAGTTTCGCAGTGTCCTCGCACTGTGAGTAATGTAGAAAAGTGATGGTGGTCCGGGAGGATGACTGGGTGGGTAACTTCTTCGGATGCTTCAAGGTGTAACAGGCGCCCACCAACCTGAAGGATGCTGTTGTCATACAAGAACGGGTTGAGGTCTTTGATTTGAGAGTCCTCCTTTGCATGTGTGCCTTTCCGAATCGCGCTTATTTCTTCTTGGAATACTTGTTTCTGGACATGCCTATTCCAATAACTTTCAGCTTCAGCAATGTCTTCGGCTACTAGAAATCCGGTGTGCGCTGCGGTTTTCAAGTGGCAGCTTTCAATGAATCTGAATACCCAGGCTATGAGCCTGAGTAGCCTTTCCGTTACAGTTAATATCCAGGACTGGTGCCGACGTTGCCTTGCAGGATATTGCAATGTGCCCAGCAACCATTTCAGAAGAAATGCTGTCGTCAGTGCTGATAACTTATGACGGTTGTAGAGGCCATTTCTGATGCGCATAGCCAGACAGGTCCATGTCGCCACGTGCTACTGGACAATAATGTTTCCATAGAAGCTCCACGTGTGAGCAGGCCAGCTGAATTCACATGACCAGGCAATACCTTCACATAGAAGAATTTGTTTTTTCCCTGATCTCTTTCACTCTGTTCGACACAAATTGCTTCTAATTCGTCAGGTCACCTTTTATTCACGAAAGTGTGACTGTGGAATCCCACCACATTGTACAGTGAATCTAGAAGCCTGTGAGTGCGCTTGACACATAGCGAAGTAGCCTTGCTTCAATCAAGGTTCCTAGAAGCTCTAGCCGTGGTAGCGTCATTGTCTTGACAGGTGCTGCACGAACTTTTGCGATCAGCAACTCGGGCTACGCTGAAAAGCTTGGTACGACGTAAAGCGCTGCACTGCATGCCGAAGACTTTGCGTCGCAAAGAACATGCACCTGTAGCTCTCTGGGGGATGTGGGGGATTTGTATCTGCTGCCAAGATAACGCGGCATAGAAACATTTTGCAAAAGCGGAAGTGGATGCCCCCATTCACGCCATTCATTCTGAAATTTTGAGGTAGCCGCTCATCCCATGCTATTCCACGTGTCTCTAACTTCTGGAAGAATATTCTTATAGCAATGGTGAATTACGCAACAAATCTCATGGGGTTGAAAATTCTGGAAGCAGCTTGAAGAACGAACCGCTTGGTATGACATTTTTCTTTCATGAATTTAAGTAGGTGCCTCAAATTGATTGATATGTGTGGTTTAACGTCCCAAAATCACCATATGATTATGAAATACGCCGTAGTGGAGCGCTCCGAAACTTTAGACCAGCTGGGTTTCTTTAGCGTGCACCCAAATCTGAGCACACAGGCCTGCAGCATTTCCGCCTCCATCAGAAATGCCACCGCCACAGCCGGGATTCGTTCCCGCAACCTGAGGGTCAGCAGCCGAGTACCTTAGCCACTAGACCACCGCGGTGGGGCGAAAGGTGCTTCAAAGAAAATGCGAAATTATCCGTGTGTGGATTCCATGTAATTCCAAGTAATTTCCCATTTATCTCCTTCAAGATAGCCAGTTCCTTGCCTGTGGTCTGTTCCCCGTGCTTTAATGCTATAATCAGCTCATCCGAGTTAGTCGTTTATTTCCGCAGTGTCATTTCAGCTTACTGAATATTCTCTGAATGCAGGAACAGTGCAACCTAGAAGTAGTTAATTCGTAACTACGGAAGCAAAAAAACAAGTACAGAAAAGAGTGCTGAAGTAGTTACGAAGTAAATACTTCTAGGTTGCATTGTTCCTGCATTCAGTTATGTCCTACCAACTTGCCCAAGCTTCCACGCTGCATATTCTCCTTGGCTTTTCTGCAGATTTGAAGTGCTTCTTTAACTGACTCTGCTCCAGCCACTAGATGGTCGACGTAGAATGATTCACTGAGGAGTCTGACGGTTCTGGTTTTGCTTCATTGCATGCTTCTCAGATGGTGGCGTCAGTAAATAGGGACTGCACGTCACTCCTTATGGCACTCGTGTCATTCTCCATTCCTGAATATCCTCCTCGGATAAATGCATCGCTTTCTCAAAACCAGAGGAACCTAAAGGCATCTCTGCGTTTCTTTGTGATTGAAATCTGAAGGAATACCTTTTCGATGTCGGCCAGAAGAGCTATTCGGTGCATTCTGAAGATGGATAATACTTTCACGAGATCTTGGCACAGGTTTTCACGCCTTTCTAGGCATTCATTCAATTAAAAGCACCCTTTTGTTTGAGAGGAAGCGTCGAAAACAATTTGGACTTTCGTGGTGAGTGCGTGTTCTCAGATGACTTCTCTATGTGGCATATAATTGACTTTTTACGAATCCAGGGGTGGCCCGTCGACAACTTCTGCATGTCCCGCTCGTAAGTACTTCCGTATGGTGGTGTCATACGTCTTCAAGAGTCCTTGCTTGTTCGACAGTTGAAAGAGAAGTTTCCAAAGTCTTGTGATAGCCACTTGCTTGTTGTGCGAGAGCTCTACGTCTTCCGTCCAGGGCAGCGCCACCTCGTACCTTCCGCTTCTAAGGCCCATGGTCTGTTCAAACTGCTTCAGTGCTGGATTGAGCTTGCTCTCACTGTCAACAGCGTCTGACATTCCTGCGCTCTCGAGTTCCAAAAGCGAACGAAGGAATTCGTCGCTCTCTTGTACACTGGTTTTCAATATGCATACCATAATTCGTGAGTGTGTAACATCCGTTGCCATGCTAGTGTTTCCTTGAAACATCCACCACTACTTATAGTTCATAGCAAGAAGTGTCCCATTGCCTACGCATCGAGTGACCTCTCCTGTCATCACCCTCCACATTTGGTCAATGAGCACACTGACGCCTTCTTCTCCGGCAACAGATTCGTACAGTGGTCGATCAGCGATGTCTTTTCCAGCTCTCTGTATTTCCGCGACGAATGGTGAACTTGTACTTGCTTCAATATCTTGGCATATGTGCGGACTTTTTATGGCTTTCAAGGTAATTTCAGTGTGTGAACACTAACTCTTCAAACGCAGCTTCGCAACACGTCACCTTTGCACTGCTCGACTTGACTTTCTTGCGAAGGTGTTGAGGCAATGATGGCGTATCCCACACATGGCAACTTCATATGCCTCGATAGCCTCTCTGTGACGAATGTGCGCTGAATTCCCCCGTCTAGGATGATTCTGACATACGGATATGTAACATCTGTTATGTCCCAAGCCTGAAACGTCTGAAGAAGTACACTCGTTCATAAATTCTCCAGGTTATGTCAATTCTTCTCTGAATATGCACATAGAGTCGTGTTGGTGCTTGGCTTACTTGTCGGTGTTCTGGTACTTGTCCTGCTGGCTTGTCGTGTCTTCTGGCTTAACTTTGGCGGATCACACACGCTGGTTGCATGACGCCCTCGACAGTTTAAGCACATAATCTTGCGGCTGCGATCACACGCTTTGTGATATTTCGTCGTGCATTAAAAGCAACTCATGTCTTCTGATGAAATGCTCTTTTTTTTGGTAGCGGGAAATCCAGCGAGCACATTTCTGTGGAATTTTGGCTCCATTAGAAAAACGCAGTTATCAAGAAACTTTCTATGTGTTGTTATAAAAACAGATGACGTAGGTTTTGAACTACGAGACTGGCGTAATTTGTACTGCGCATTATCTTTATGACTGTTTTTCCATTAGGGTTAGCGAACTCAATTTTCTTGTACTCTTCTCTTCAATAGACAAGAAATTTAATAGGTGTTCCAGCTCCGGGCTAGAGACTGCATTACTGTCGTAGCTCGTCGTCCAATTGGCGCATTACCGATCGTACTGTACAGCGCGACCGTGTGGTAAAGCACGCCGCAAAATGCCACATAGCATTGCCGAAAAGGACGACTTGCTCACCCCAAGGGACTCCAGTCCTCTGATGTTGATGATGACCTGGTCGTACAGCTGGCGAAAAGCCGACGGGTCACTTGAACGGACTGAAGGCAACGTACGAAGCCTGGAGAAGTACTCCTGTTCGAGTCTCGTTTTGTCACCAAAGCGTTTCTTAGTATGCCGATGGCGTCCTTGTAGCAAGCCTCTGTGATTGGCAGGCCTACAATAGCTGAAGTTGCGTCACCTCTTAGGAAGAACCTCAGGTAGTTGAACTTGTCCGTTGCCGTGAGGCTTTCGTTCTGGTGAATCATCTGTTCAAATTTATCCCAAACGTCGTTCCACTCGCACAGGTCATCAGCATATGCGGTGTTGGTAAGCTTGTGCAGCTTGACACCAGAGACTCCAGAGGTACTGGCTACTAACGAAGTCTGAAGCTCCGGTGCTGATCACATGGCCGCAACAATACGGTCGCGCTTGCTAAGAAGCTCGTCCATGACACTGTTAGAATTGTCCTTGTATTCAAGGATGGTGTTGTACTATTTCTCAAACTCTTCATCTAGTATGTGGCTCTCTCAACTCCCTGTTGATTTGGTTAAGCTCATCGTTACTCGCCTTCAAACGTCCGTAAATGGCGTTGAGCTGATCGATGGTGGCTGTCGCATCGTCGAGAAGAACTTTTGCCTCGTTATTAATCCTGGTGTTGAGAGAACGTCTCGACGTCCGCTTTAGTTTCAGCCTCTCCATGGCGTTCAGTTCACTCGCGTCATTTTTTCGCGTCTTCCGTAGTCTTCCGTGGCCCCTCGTAGTATTTCCTTGATCTTCAGCACCAAACGGTTTAAAATTACATACGGTTCACTGGCAAGAAGCGTGGCTTGAACATCCCGAACGATATTTATTTTCACCTGTTTTGCTCGATTCCTGGCTGCAAGTCCTCGTGAACACGGGCTTGCTTGTTGAATGAGGCGCTTCTTCTTCCATGGTTTGACCTGGCGTGGTGCCTGATTAAACAGGGCTATGCCCCCCCCCCCTTACTATTCTGAGTGGAGGAGGGCAGCACCCCCTCTGCCCCTCCCCCATAGGGTATAGCCAGACATTTGCACTCAAAAAACGTGAGGCTCTTTGCTTCGTCAGCTTGAGTCAACAGCCACATTTATTATCAAATTCTTTTACAGTCGAATGTTCGATATTGTTTATATTGCTACGTTCGATAGGATGGGGTCAGTAGCTGATGAACCCGTCAGCGCATTACGTGCTCTTGTTACCTTGTACAATGTGTTCAAAAGCAATCCCTGATTGCTCTACGTTTCGCGCTCATGCTTTAAAATTTCAAAGCAAACAATTCGAGTGCTGATCACGCAAGCCATCGCTGCACATGGCAGAGAAGACACTGATCCAGTTCTCTAACATATATTGTCAAATCATATTTAAAATGACTTTAGTGTTAGATTACGGTGATTTAAGAGTGTGTACGGGTATCTATGTTAATTTTTTACATCATTCCGCTCAACGGTAACCTGCAGCAAGTCCGATCAAGACGCTATAGCGTAACGCTATTCCGTTGTGTGTGCCGCCAAAGCTCTGGCACCTACGACCAAGTGCTACGAAAAGCCAAGAACATCCATTGCGACGGAATTTATGTGGATACTCTCGGCGGGTTTTCACTGACGCCATTGTCGTCCTTTTCCGTACAAGAGATAGAGAGATAGATAAAGATGCAAGGAAAGGCAGGGAGGTTAACCAGACGCACATCCGGTTTGCTACCCTGCACTGGGGAGGGGATAAAGGGGAGAAAAGAGGTTGCAGAAAGATGAGAAGGTACACACAATCACGAGCACACTCGGGGAGCACACACAGTTTACAGGCGGTCGCTCAGGTTTGTTGACTTAAGGTAAAGTAGCAGTGCTTTAGTTGCTTTCTGCGCAACTGAGGCAGATGCCCAAGGTCCTAGTATCTTCTGCACACAAAATGGTCCGGGGCCAAGTCGATTCAAAACCATCCGTAGCTGGCATCGCTGTGTGTCGTAGCAAGCGCAGCTGCACAGGACGTGTTCGATGGTCTCTTCATCTCCGCAGTAGTCACATGTAGGAGTGTCTGCCATACCAATGCGAAAGGAGTACGCCTTTGTGAATGCAACACCCAACCAAAGGCGGCATAACAGTGTCGCATCGGAGCGGGGAAGTTGTGATGGTAGCTTTAGCTTGAGCGAAGGATCCAGTTCATAAAATTGACACCTTTGGAAGCTGGTAGACGACCAGAACGTGCGTGTGAGATCTCGAGCCAGCAGGTAAAGTTGTCTTGCTGCATCATTCCTTGATAGAGGAATCGGGACTACACGGGTTTCTTCATGGGCTGAGCGGGCTGCATCATCGGCTAATTGATTTCCGGTAATACCGATATGTCCAGGCAGCCATTGATATATAATATCATGCCCTCGTGCTAGAGCTTCATGATGGCAATGTCTTATTTCTTCTACCAGTTGGTCATGGCTCCTCCTACGCATGGTGGACTGCAAACTCTGAAGCGCTGCCTTCGAATCACAGAATATGACCCATTTTCCTGGACGTTCTTGAACGAGATATTGTAAAGCAGCCCTTATAGCAGCAAGCTCTGATGCCGTAGATGTAGTCATATGCGACAACTTAAACTTGATTGTCATTTCTGCAGCCGGAATTACAGCGGCACCTGATGAGCTGCTGGATGAGACGGACCCATCAGTGTATATCTGCGTTCGGTCTAAGTACAACTCATGTAATAATAGCAGTGTTGCTTGCTTCATTGCTACTCTGGAGTGACTGCTTTTCTTTTTGATTCCCGAAATTTCTAGACGCACTTGCGGCTGGTCGAGGCACCACAAAGGGCATGCCGTTCTCGCAGCTGGCGTATATCCTGATGGAATGCTGTTTAGGTGCTTGGCTATGACGTCTGAAAACGTAGCACGTGGTCTTCCGGAAGGTAGAAGGGCCAAGTGGTTGTCGGGGACACGGCTAGCATGTCGAATGTGTGCTCTGAGGCAATCCACAACTATATATGTCCTGACCGGATGGTCTTTGGCAAGCATGATTGTGGCATAAGTAGAAGCGCATCGGGGCAGTCCTAGGCAGATACGCAGTGCCTGACCCTGCAAACTCTCCAATGAATGAGTATTCGATTTGCAAGTGTTAGTCAGCACCGGCAAGCTGTAGCGCAATAGACCCAGAAATAGGGCCCTGTACAGCTGTAGCATGGAGGCCACAGAAGTTCCCCATGCTTTACCGCACAAGAATTTCATGATATGCACAATAGATAGCAGTCTCTTCTTCAAGTACGTACAATGTGGGCTCCACGAAAGACTTCTGTCGATAATTATGCCCAGGAAACGATGCGTCCGTGCATATTTGACACTCTGCCCATTGATGTAAACAGGGTATGGCGTCATTGGTTTGCGTGTAAACGCCATCAACGCGCACTTCACAGTTTATATATTTAGGCCTTGTTTCCGAAGGTAGGCTGTTGTGAGGGTTGCTGCCCGCTGTATTCGTGCACGCACCTGAGGGCGAGTAACTGCAGCACTCCAGAGGCAAATATCATCGGCGTATATGGATAGGCACACCGACTTTGGCAGAACCTTCACCAGACCAATGAGGGCCACATTGAACAATGTGGGGCTTAAAACACCTCCCTGAGGTACTCCGCAGTAGGTGTAGTGTTCAGCAGTTTTACCCTCATCTGTTTGCACAAAGAAACCCCTGCCAGTTATATAGTCTTTTATCCATTGAAACATTCGTCCACCAATGTCCCTTGCTGCGAGAGAAGTGAGGATGGAATCGTGAGCTACATTATCATATGCACCCTTCACGTCAAGAAAGAGTGCCACTGATATGCGCTTGCGACTTTTTTCTCGTTGAACAAATGTCGATAAATCAATGACACAGTCAATGGAGGAGCGGCCCCGACGAAAGCCTGCCATGCAAGAAGGGTATTTGGTGTATCGTTCCAAGTACCACTCGAGACGAAATAGAACCATTCTTTCCGTCACTTTTCCGAGGCAGCTTGCGAGGGCAATAGGGCGATACGCTGTCAAGTCCAATGGTGATTTTCCCGATTTCAAAAGTGGTATTAATCGACTTATTTTCCATTCTCAGGGAACACTGCCGCTGAGCCAGGAGTTGTTGAAGCATGTTAAAAGTTCTTTTCTAGCTTTTTGTCCAAGGTGTCCCAACGCACTATAAGTAATACCATCAGAACCTGGCGATGACATGCGCTTAGAAGCGACTAACGCACCTTCCAGTTCTTCCATGGTGAACGGAGTGTCCATTTCTGGTAATCGCGTCTCAGGAACGATCACGGCGTCGATGCTCTCGTTCATACTATTCCCGGCAACTCTCGTACAAAATTTTTCCGCCACCTCGAGTTCTGTTTTTCCATAATGGAGTGCCAAAGCTCTAAAAGGGTGCCGTTGTTGTGGAGAGGAGCGAAGACCACGAACTGTTCTCCAGATATGTGACAGCGGTTTATGAGGGTCTAGAGATTCGCAGAATGCTTTCCAGCGTTCGCTCTCCAGTTTGTAAATGCGTCGTTGAATCTTTTTCTGGAGCCGCCTTGCTTCCCTCAGATCGTAAATTGATCTTGTGCGTCTGTATCGTCGTTCCGCACGCCTTCGTATAGCTCGTAATTTTTCCAGTTCGATGTCAAACTGTGTTACTTTAGACGAAAATGGTAATTTGCATTTGGACGCTTGCATAGCTTCCACTATGGTATTTTCCAGGCTGCAGGCGAGGCCTTCTTGGCAAGCGTTCTCAACACGCGATGCATCGACCAGTCAGTGCCAATTGCAACACCGGAAGAGAATTTTTTATGATACCATCGATCGTCACGTAGGTGGGTATGTGATCACTCCCATGAGTCTCAATATCGCAAAACCACTTAACTTTGTGAGAGAAGCACCGTGACACCAATGTCAGGTCAAGGCAACTGCCACACGTGAGACCCCGCAGATATGTGGGGGTACCATCGTTCATGATGGAAAGGTCGTAATCGGAAGCGAATGTAACAAGGTTCCGGCCCCTGGCATTCATCATAGTCCTCCCCCAAAGCATGTGATGGGCATTGAAGTCACCGGTGATGATCCAAGGCCCATCGGTTCTCATTAGGATGTCTTTTAATCTGTCGCAGTCAAATCGCGATGACGGTGATATATATCCACCAATAAGCGTGAACGAAACTGCATTCTTTTTCACACGAAGACACACGTACTGATTGTCGTCATTTGAACTTATTGGGTGCGAAAGATAAGTCAAGTCTGTGCGAATGTAAACAATTACTTTGCTTCGTTCTTCACAAGCGGCTGAACAAAAAGCTTCATAACCGGCAATCTATAAGGCGTTGATACGTTTGGTTCACATATGACAAGTATAGGGAATTGATTGGCCCGAACAAATTGGCGAAAGTCCGAGATACGGGACTTCATGCCTCTGGCATTCCACTGAAAAATCGACGCACTTTTAACTTTAGTGCGGAAGATGAGATTTTGTTGAGCCATTGTGCTTATACGAAATTAGCAAGAACTGGATTCAGTGCATCCAGTATTTGCAGTGCACTCTTAGCAGACGGAGATTGTATGCTGCTCAGTAGTGTGTGAATCGTGGCAATTATTGATTGCACGATTGCAGCCACTTGCCTGTCTTGGTTGGAAAGATCTCGAACCGGCACGATTGCAGTCACTTGCCTGTCTTGGTTGGAAAGATCTCGAACCGGGAGCGCTGACTGGCCGTCATGAAGCTCCTTCGGTTCGCTTGATGCTGCTTCCCCTTGAAGTGCAGGCCACTTTGTCGCAGTTAGGGTATGCTCACTGGCTTTGTCCTTTACAGCCTTTCCCACAGCATGTGGTCTGGGAGGCAAAGGAGGTGTTACTGATGAGGGATCACGCAAACGTGTCGAGGAGGTAGCGGGCGTCCTCGAAGACCGACGTCGACGTGAACGACGCCTTCTGACTTTAGCTGCGGCTTCTCGATGAGATGAGTGATCGCACACCATCTCCTTCAAGATGGCAATTTCCTTCTGAATCCGCGGGCAGTCCTTCGATGTGGCTTCATGGGATCCATTGCAATTAGAGCATTTCTTAACAGTTGCGACGCACTTATCCGCTTCATGGTGCTCGGCGCAGCGGTGGCATGCCACCGAATTCTCGCAGACGCTGCTCACATGTCCAAGTTTCATGCATTTACGGCACTGGAGAGGCTTCGGAATGAAAGGCCGCACAGCATGTCTGAAGTACCCCACCTTCACATGAGAGGGGAGTGATGTGCTCTTAAACGCAATCTTCACACAGCGAGACTTGCCTAGCCGGGTGACATCAACAATTGGAGTATCAGTTGTTGACTTGACAAGAAGTTGTAAGTCCTTATTGGAAATAGCGACATCAATGTCGTAGATCACGCCGGTTACTACATCACATCCCAAGGGAACATGAGAGCGCACCTGGTTGCCGTCCAAGTCAGTTACAGTGCGCAGAACGCCCAATGCACTTGCGTGCAAAACGTCAACAGCCAGTATATTCTTTCTGGCGTTCACTCTTATGTCCGTGATCTCATTTGGCACGAGCGTTTCCAGAGACCTCGACACAGACTGTCTGTTAAGGCGTTTCATGCTGACGGTAGGAAGTGCAGGCAGAAACAGGATGGTATAAGTGTTCGATTTTGGCGCTTCACTTACAGTTTGAATAGTTGAGGATGAGGATGTCCTCATGTTCCTTCTCTTCGCCTTGCGGCTCAGCACAGGTTGAAAACCGTCATCTGAGAAGTCCTCACTGCTGAGATAGTAAGCATGAGTATCTTCACTGTCGCTGTCGCTCACTTGTCCCATCCGCTTCCTGGAGGCGGTCGCTGCTGACGCCGCTGGTGCCGGCAGGCGCCCGGGGTGGTCTACTTCCATCCCCTCCAAGGTAGCAGCGGAAATTGATCAACAGACTTAATTTACAACTGAGATACGCCGGAGTTAGCAGAAGTAGCTCCTATTCAAAACAAAACTTCTTCGTCTTCAAAGTACAAATTGAAGACATAACTGTGATTATCGTATGTTCAGCTCACGAGTAAAAGCTCTCGAGCACTGGAAACGAACGTGGTTGAAGAAGAAAAGAAACGAGCCGGCCATCTTCGTCGTACGGAAGGCGCATGCAATGAGCAGGAACAGTGAACTCTGATCATAAGGGCGAGGATGTGAGCACTTCCGCTTGCTTTATCCCGGCAAACATCACCAAATGGCTCGTATACCTTTCTGCTTTCTTTGTCCTCACCTCTTCATAAAGAGAAAACAGACTGGAAGAGCATCAGTTCCTTTCCTGGAGGGGCCGTGTTTCTTTAGACCAGTGCTTTGCAGAGTTACGCGAGATCGGTTCCAAAAGAGTTAGCTGCTACTGATTTACTTCGCTTAAAATTGCGATTTGTAGCAATCGCTTTCATTGCTTCACACTTCACCGAAGCTGTGATATATTCAGGACAACCTAATCAAACACTTTTCTTGGCTGCAGGACTGCCTCTTCACCCCGCTCTGTTTATATTTTGTTTGAAAAAAAAAATATCATTGCCTGCTGTGCAATGCGACTGAGCCCGCCATACCTATCTCATAGGCACGGCTTTTTGGGATAGTTGGCGTGTGTGTATAAAGAGATCATAGAGCATGAAGACACGGAAGGAAAAGACAGGTCAAAAAGTTAGCACTCGTACCGTGTGCCATGTGTCTTGTCTGAGTCTTACAGCGTTGTCATGCCCTAATAAAAATTTATCTCCCCGGCTTACAGAAGTTGATGAAATCACAGAAAAAGCGGAGGGTTTTATTTAAGGCGAGCTCCCAAAAGTAGTTGTTGGGTGAGGGTTGCACCTGTATTTTATTGGTTGGCTTCTCCTTGCTTGTCTTACTGCTGCTTGCAATAATCGCGATAACTTGCAAATTAGGTACCCTGAGGAAGTCTTTTGTATATCCGCCAAGCGTGGCTTTACAACGTTGTACTCCTTCCTACTAAAGCATTTATTATACGCAAATGAATCCCTTGTGCCAAAACACTGTGCTTCCGGCACCAAGACAACCGGTGAGTAGCCATCTTAAGCTCTGTTCAGAACTGCACACTGTCCAGCTATAAAAGGACATTGCTGTTTTGCTCGATGTATTAATTTGCGTTTTATTCTATGGAGGTGATTTTGACGGAGTGTTTTTCGCGTTTTTGCATTTCCACGTGACAGAACAGTGTTGTTGGCGTGGATATATAGTTTGGGGCCATTACCGAAGGACTAACGGCGAGAAACATGCAGAATCAGAAATATTTTTTTTTAATCTGCTCAACCCTACAGAACCTAACATGCATATTTTGTGCATGTATTTGGCAATGTGGCTTCCTCGTGAAGTGTTTTTGCGTTCCGTAGCAGACGGACACGAGCAGATGCGTGACCTCAAAACTTTAGTTTTTCGCGAAATGCTATAATGATGGACATGCAACACAAACAAAGTGATATAGCTTCAACTACAAACTTTTTCTCATTTCTCTCGGCAGACGTGATCCCTTTCCTGGGCAGTGACATGGTACTTCACTTTCACTCGAACGTAGCGACGACTCAACGTGGTTTCTCAGTGCGGGCCCGGCAGATCAAGTGTGCGTTGGGAACATCGCCAGCGCCCTCACCTCCATCGCAGCTGCCGGAGCCACCAGGCTCCTCGCATCTGGACTACGGCGCTGAAGACGGCAAGTCACAAGGCATTACTGTCACGACCTCAACGCCCGTGCGCATCTCGACGCCGTACAAACCAGGTTCTGTCAGCAGCACGACCGGCCAGCCATACATCACGCGTCGATCCTGTGACGTCTACATGGATAAGGTACTTGGGTTCGTTTTATTTTACTTCGTGCCTGCCTCGGCACGTGCGTCGAAAGATGCTTCTGTTCGAGCTTCGAGCGTCGTGGCAGCACGCTGAATCAGCATCTGTATATCAGGCAGCTTACATAGTTCAATTGTGTACAATAGTCCTCATAGCCAGTAGGTTCCTGCACAGCATCCCTACTGAAAAATGCCGCATATACGGATCCGTACATACGCAATTATTGGACTACGGAAAGCCGCATCATGCGGAAAGATACGAACATCCGCAGCTTACGGAAAGCGCCATATCATGCGAAGAGATGCGGACATCCGCAGCTTACGGGAAACGCCATATCGTGCAGAAAGATGCGGACATCTGCAGCTTACGGAAAGTGCCATATCATGCTAAATTACCCGATAAGCAGCTTACGGAAATCAGCATAATGCAGAAACCATGCAGCTATCTGCTGCATCTTGCAAAGATCAAATGGACATTCTAGATCTCGAGTGAAAGCAATTGGCCATTCACGTTGTTTGCAAAAGCAAGTACTGTGTAGAAATATATATGAATATTTTATTTTTAATATGTTGCATGAAGGTGAAATATGTTTGCTATCTAAAACAGCCTTGATGGACAACAAAGGCTTGAAAGAAACAATTGTGTTGAGAAGCTACTTAATGAGGGATTGAATCATCGGCATCTTTCTAATTGTGGTGATGCGGAAGCAAAATTACCTTTCAAATAAAATACATTACAAAACTACTAAATTAACATGCTAGCGATCATAAATGGTGGTTACATTGCAACACATTAATGCAGTGTTCTATGCAAGACCTAAAGAACTTATAAAGTTATTATTATGAATAGAGAAGCATTATTATACACACCAGCCCTGCTACAATCAATATATTTTTTTATTTGTCTCTATGCTCCAGCTGTGAATAGTGACATTGCAGTGTTGATGGTACACAAATGAGGTGACTGCACCGTAATTTCACGAGCTCCACCTAAGCCACAGGATGGTGGCACAAAACACAATGTAACAGCAATTTTAGAACGAAATATTTAAACATAAATAATAATCAAAGCACTGTGAAAGTGTGGCGCTGTGTTTGTCTCATGAACGCCTTGTGGAGATCGGCGAAATGCTGCTTGAGGCTCCGGCACCACTGTAAATTTGGAAGGTCACTGCCATAGAACTTATGTGTCCTTCATAGGCACCTGGAAATGAAAATAATTGGCACAAATAATGTCAGAGACACATGTTAGCACATTAGTTCACATGCACAAGAAATATAACACACAGATTGAAACTGAAAATGTAAGGCACACAATCCTTCATGTTATGCATATGTGAATAATAGAAGGAATGAGTGTATAAATTAGTTCTGCCACATCAAAGAAAACAGCATGCTTATCACAGTGAAAATAACTAGGTTGTCATGATTTTCAATGGTAGAGATAATCGATAAATATGTCCTTATGAAATTATGATTTAAATGCTCTCTGCGCAGTAAAACTTTAGAAACTGCAAGTGAAAGCTTTCAATGTACATTCAATAGTGTGTGGATGTACATCTGCTGCCTTTATACTATACAGTTTGTGCACAAAATTGGCATCTTCAACAATTTTGGGAGTTAAACCTATGCAGCTTATGAAGGCTAAAATCACCATGAAAGCAAGCAGGACCAGGCAGGTGCCATTAAAAATCTGTGCAAGCCAGATAACTATAACCGAACTGCACACATATAGGGAAGCAAGAGTAACAGAAATTCGGCTGCTGACCCGCAGGTCGCGGTATAGAATCCCGGCTCCATTTCCGATGGAGGCAGAAATGCTGTAGGCACGTGTGCTCAGATTTGGGTGTACGTTAAAGAACCCCAAGTGGTCGAAGTTTCCAGTGCCCTCCACTACGGCGTCTCTCATAATCATATTGTGGTTTTCGGACGTGAAACCCCACATATAAATCAAGAATAACAGAAGTAAACTGCCAACAGAAAAGTTGGGTGCATGTGCTATCTGTAAGTGCTTACACCTTACTACATACAGCATGCTCATTCCATTTTAAATACCGATATTGAAAATAACTGCTCTACTAGGAATGTAAAAGGTAAGGTAGAACTGAACGACTCTACAAAAAGTGACCCTATTATGACATGTTTTCTTATAACAAAATTGACTAAGACTCTGAAATATCATTATGCAAGAAAAAATCTTCAAAAGAACAATCAAGTTTGAAGTCATATATTTTTAATATGGCTACTATGACTATAACCAAGAAATCGACCTCAACATGGCTAATGTTAGTTTTTAAGGCCTATGTTCACTAGACAATGAACTATACCACAAAAAGCACAGCGTTAAGGCAAAGCACCACACAAAAAAAGAAAGCAGTCCTTTTTGTTATTACCTACAATGCCTTTAAAATGGTATTTTTACCTCTACTTTCCGCTTTTTATCCAAGTAACTGGTGTGAAACAAGTTAGCTGAAAATGCACTGTGCCTCCAAAACTTGTTGGTTGAATCTGAATTTTTAAAAAATGGTGAAGCTTACACTAAATTAGGCTCCACAAGCCTTGGAACAGCGAGACTGCATGACTGTTAGGACTACTTTGGTTACTTGTGTTTTGTTTCTGGGCCTAAGCATGAAGACAAGGGCTTAACTGAATTGCTGCTAACAAACAAATGCTTTCGAAATTGCCCGAGCGTCAAAGGATGCTCAGACATTTGTTGTTTTTCGCACTGGGCTATTCTACACCAAACATACAAACTATACTGCCTGGCGACCATCACAGATGTATAGTTTAAAAATTGATGGTAATTTACTTTTCTGAAAATAGTTATTTGTTGAAATGTTTTGAAGAGAAAAAGTAGTGGTCACGTGGGTACCTTCAGAATTTCATGGAATGTTGTGCGGGTGTTATTTGTGAGAAAAATTTCAAAGTACCGCTTTTTCTTGCCATATCAAATTTGATCTACATATTAAGTAAAGGTGCTTCTTAAAGTATTTGAAGCCGAGTAACATTAGTGCAATTTTTCTGCTACATAGGCTTTAAAGAATTCAGCCAAACTGTTTATCGTTTGCATTTCTTGTATGGCAATACTGCACTTTGTATGAATATTTGAGCCACAAATACTCACTGCACAGAAGTTATATTTCACGAAAAAAAATAATGTTAGGTCCAGATTACAAATATCACTATATAATCGTTTTTGTCCACATTGAGATGCAACTTGGGCTGTGTGTTTGTGTAATTAAAAATTACTATTATGTGTAAGTTGAAAGCAAATAAACAGTTCTTGTTATATGGCAAGTGTTATCATTACAATTTTTGTTTAACTGAGGAAAATGATTTTTGAAGTCTTCTATTGAGGGCCATGGGGAACTTCGGAATGGAAGCTGTCGTATATCAAATGCAGAAAACAGCCATCATAAGAAAACTTCAAATATTCATTTCTACTTTAAGACGAAGTGTAATCATATAACTTGCCATATAAAGAGAACTGCTTCCTTGCTTTTGATGTGGCAAAAAAATTGCACTAATATTACTGAGCTTCATGCACTACACAGAATCACCTTTACTTAATACCTAGACCGAATTTGGTGTAGAAGAGGCAGTATTTTTGAAACACTTTTTACTTTTTACCAAAAAAAAACACCCAGACGACATCCTGGGAAGTCCAGAAGGCACCAGTGTGGCCTAATATTTTGTTCTCTGCGATATATTTTAGCATTTTTGCTGTTTCAATACAGTAAACGAGAATTTTTTTTTTTTCAAAACACATTTAGGACGGTTGGCAAAATGGCTGGGATGTCTGATGTGTAATTGCCTCACTGCCAGCATTTATTCTTCCGAAGCTCGAGCTATCACCTCTCTGTTACTGCCTCCCTCATATACAATGCCTGCATAGGAAAGAAAAAGAAAAAAAGAAAGCCAGGTCCGACAAAGTTCACAAGGCAAGATATTTTCATGTTGGATAAATTCATTACCATAAACAGCAGCAAAATAACATTCATTTTGAGTAGTCCAAGACACAAGCTATATACCAGCATACTAAGAGCCACGCACAAACTTTTCATTTGAACATGTGTGGTGATAGACAGGAAGCACTTATTACAAGACTGATCAGTCTGTAATTAACTGAACGAAGTACAATGCACTGTTCAATCCAACATCACATAGGCATCTTTGCTATAGCAAAGCCATGTGTCATTGATTCATGCACTAGATGGGACAATGCAAATGTAACAAAAAAGGTGAAAAAAGAAAACAAGGGAAAAAAAAGAAGAAAAGGGGGGATGCAAAGTAGGAGCAGTATAGCACTACTTTTACTTTGCATCCCCCTTTTCTTTCTTCTTTTTTCTTCTTTTCTATCATTTATCTTTTTTTTGCTTCCGTTACCCCCAACCTTCGACAGGAGAACACTTTGTATCAGCGCAACCTAACTTGAAAAGAAGCAAGAGCTGCACTCTTCTGCGTTATAGGTTTTTTTTTTTCAGACAAACATTTCCAACAGGCACACATGCCTACACCAAAAGATGATGTCATTACTGACCCCATTTAAACTAACACGCCAAGGATGACAAGGTGACTTCTAGAAAATAGGTCCTCCTATCGAAACATCGGCCAGCCTGTCTGAGGCACTTCCACTGTTCACCCTGATTACCCCACTAGATGTTTCCATCTGTCGACTCACATCTTCATTTTGGATAACACTAAGACGAGCTTACATTGATAAATACGCACGAAAGTTTAGTGATGTATCATGTATCAGATTAAGCAACTCTGTTAAAAAATTATTGATAGCTTGCTTCCAGGCTTTTTATACTGTAGCCTGAAACTTCTTAATGTCTTCTATGCACATGAACCAGATTGACAACGTAATGCACAACATGCTTAAGAATACTGCGAGGAACATGATAACGACAAAACGACCGGCCACCCAAATTTTTCGCTGTACATGTTTATAAAAAGTTCATGTACACCCAAACGAGGTGCTTGAGATACAAGCCGAAAAAACCTACAAGTAGGGCCTTGGAGCTTTCTGGAAGTAGACGTGTTACATTTTTTCTGTGGCGGGCTTTACACCCATAAGTGAGGAACAAAACTCCTGTATAATGAAGAATGTTGGCAGCTATCAGTTATAGAAAAACCTAATGCAGCTAATCTTCCCCGACACATCTGTACATTTAGAGAGGTGACGTAGCTTCTGTGATTGTGGCAGTAACTCCAACAGGACCAGTGCGAAAATAGGCACTACTTGGCTAGACAAATGTCCAAACATGCCTGCCCGACTCCCTCCAGCCATCCCGGCTGAATCTGACACATGATTTCTCAACTGCTGGCTGGACAAAAACAAAACCACTGAAGCACTCACAATACACAGCGTGAAGTTCCTCTGGAGTGGTCAACTTCGTCTTCTGCGATGAAAGAGCAGCACAGTGTACTGATAAGGCACTCCTTGCAATGGTTTTCAATGCCACACAGTGACCTTGCTGTTCCTGTCGAAGAGAGCTTCGGGAGCTTGGAGGGTGCTTGCTCTTTTCTGGGGGCTGCTGCCGCTCCTCGTTTTCTGCTCAAGGTCAACCTGCACAAAGTTGTAGACGAGGCTTTAAGAGTTGTATATAATATTATGCAAATTTTCGCTGAACACACATTTCCTCGTGGTACACTGAGGAATTTATTATAACACTTAAGGCCTCGCATATGCAAACATTTACAATCGATCCGAAGATGCACTCGACTTTAAAGGAGCAAGTTTGTTATGTAGTGTATATAAAGAAAGGTCATTCAGCACAACCACAACTACAGTTGCACACGAAAACGACATTTTACACGATCCTGTTTATTTACATGGTCCATCTTATTTTATTTACACGGTCCATTTTACACGGTCCTGTTTTACACGATCTGGTCTGCATGAACTCTTCAACCGGGCACCATATAGATTGAAAGACATACACAGAGTTTGAGACAAACCTAGTTCCCCGTGGAGCATCCTCTTGCACTATAACAACACATCTCAATTTAGTTAGTTGGTCAGAACGAGGTGAAAACAGCTCGCACTTGAAAAGCACGGGCAGAAGGAATGACGCCTGCACCCTGTGCTCCCTGTACATTCTCGTTGAGGGTGCAGTTTTTGCCTTATCCTTATGCAATTTCGCATTTATAACATTGTTCGCTGCATAATCTTTGTGGCATTAAAGTGTGTGATACCGTCATGTGTATCCCATGTAATTTATAAAAATAGAATACAAGATAGCTTGATTCAAAAATAACAAAGTGCATCCAGTGCCATGTCCTGTAGCCATTCTTTAGGCAAGTGGCAGAATGATTTCTTTTTCAAAACATATCTTACTTATAACCACTACAAGAGCAAACTCGTACACTGGCACATTCTGTTTGCCTCTTCAGATTATAAGGTACCTTTTTTACACCAGAAAATCTTCAAGAAGAATAGAAGTGTTGTAATTGTGAAGAAAGAAAAGTAGAAGGAAAAAAGATAACCTGCCCTGTACAGGGACCGAGCCTGCAAACTTCGAATAACATGTCCGATGCTCTATCAACTGAGCTACCATGGCAGCTATCCCTCTTCCATTTTGTACGGTATATATGTGCATTTATACATGCAAGAGTCAGTCAGCGCTGCCTGTTACCATTATGGCGAGTGTGAGACACCTTTTTTTGCCTACTGGCAATTACATTACGATTGAAATTACGCTACGATTACTTCCGATATCCCTATACTTCTTTGGCAGCATTACGCATCTGTCAGTTCTCAGAAAATCTGCTAGTCACAGGAGGTGGCAATGATTCGCCCTCCCACCTAAATGCATGTACTTGAACACATGCACAACTGATCAAAAAAAAAAAAAACAAGTCATACACCGCTAGGATTACTGAGATTCACTGTTTCCGATTCATGAGTAAAGGAAAGAACTATAAGTTTAAGGGTTTTGTTGTCTTTGTTGAACACATTATAATGAGAACTAGCAGAAAATGATGCCAAACAAACTATAGGGGATGTTATCAAAAGTAACTTTAACAAAATTTTGAAAAGAAAAGTGAACAAAAAACGTAACTTGGCAACATTTTTGACAATGGAATTGACATTACTTTTTATAACATCCCTATATTTTACTGGGTAATGTTGTCGGGTAAAACTCATTATTGGAGTGATGAGTAGGCTGACAAAGAAAGCATATGGCATTGATACTTCTTTTGAACACCTAATAGTTTGAGGACCTTAAAAGAGCGGAAGCTACTTTGAGTAGACCAGAATATTTAGTTCGAGCAAAAAAAAAAACGTACACACATTTTTACCAGGCTTTTTAACACATTTTGAGGCATAAAAGTGTATGCAGCCAGTAATGTTAAGTACCATTACTTTTGTCACACTATGCACTGTAGCACGTGTAGTTAGAGTGGTGATAGTGAAGGATTAATCAAGCACGCCACCAACTGCGTTCACGTCAATGGTCGCATATTTTAAAAATAAACCTGCTGTATAATAATAAAAAGTTTAGAGCATTTATGTTTTTATCCAAATGAAGTTAAACCGACTTGGTAAGCAAACCATGTGCATAAAATCAAAAGGCATAAAGTGATTCATGTATTATAACTATGTGAACAATTTCAGCAACACACGGCAAAGTGACAACAGTTCTATTAAAAACCCCTCTCATTATAACATGCATGAAAAGCACCACACCAGAATATTTATAGTGCATGTAATATCGAGACTACTAAACTGTCTATTGACCTTTAGAAGAAGGTCATCTCCTTCACGTTCAAAGGGCAACCACTTACTTTTCCTGAGCTTTTCTGTGAATATTCCTGAATTTCAGATATCATTATTTTTGATTTAGAGTGAACAGATTTTGCTTACGCATTGAAACCTAGTTCTGTATGTAACTGCAATTATTGGTGCCAAACCACCTCCAATTAATTTTTAACATTTAACTTATTTTTTAACTGCAGCAGCACAACTAGCTATGGGTGCCCAAAAAGTAGCTAGAAACAATACCTTACCTCTTTGAGCCTTTGGAGGTGTTCAGCTTCTCAGTGCTCACATTACAACATTTTTTAAATACGTGTTTGTGTGCCCACTACCCTTGCTCCTTGTACAGTGAGGAGGAGGCATATGGCAAGAAGAGACAAGAAAGAAGCATAGCGAAAAAAAGCGAAACAAGCGAGGACCTCTTTTGTATCGTACAATGTGTGTAACATCACTATTGCGACAACATATAAACAATTATCACGGCTATGCATCCATTGTAGAGTCATACACAGCTGCAACACCACGACTAAATTTTAACCTTGTGTGGTTTAGGATCCCTTTATAGTGGCAAGCTAATGATATCTGCATTTGTTTGGCACATATTAAGATGCAGTGAAATGTGATATGGTAATCTCATTTAGAATGCACGTCATGTGGCTTCATTGTATATGTGGCCACAAGTAACTCTGGTTGCAAAGCAATATGGCAGAGCCTAAACAGACGTCACCGACCACTCCAATCTGAACTTGCCTTTGCTACTTGCCCATTATCATCCAAGCAAAAAATGAATAATTGAATCTGCTACAGATATATGCTAGCCTATGCTAAGGACCAAGTACGAAGGGTGTTTTGTCATTACTGAGATCAGTTATTTGTTCAAGAACACTTGCTGTCAAACACAAATACATTGCTGTCGAAGCATCAAGACTCAAATATAAAGCAAAAAGAAGTGTCTTTTTAAAAATTACAGGCCACAAGGAGCAGATAAATATTTGATATACTTGGGATGTAAGCACGCACAAGAGGTGCTGCCATATTATACTTTTTCTTGTGTTGAAACCTGCTTGCTTTACTCACCCAACACATCTGTAAAGATGCCGTGAAAACACCAAGGAGCTGATGCAGCAAGGTTGAACACATGTCCAGGGATTCCACCATTCCTAAGCAGCCCTACAGCCTCCACAGTCCTGCAACCATTTGTAAGATAAATATAGTTCTACCCAAAGTTCTTGGTTTACAGACACACATGCAAGACGCATAACCACTCTATAGGAAGTTTGCATGATAATGCGCTGGGTAGCAAAACGGATGCCAATATCAAGTATCCTGGCCTGCCGCTTCTTTCTTTCCGTTCTTAATTAATCAATCATGGTTAATAAATGTTCCCCCAATGTGAAGTGTACTGGCCGTCCGGTGAAGAATTGCAATGTATTTCAAACACAGTCCATTTCATGGCAAGTAAGCATGCAATAGCGATTTGTCAGCTGTTCGAGAAAAGAGCATGAAGTTTAGCTAAAACCCATGTTTTTTTAAAACACCATTCAATTTGATATAAAAGTTGTGAGCATTATGTGAAGGAACACGGATTCATGTTTAATCAATGATTTCTTATAATGTACTGATATGAATGCAACTAACTGAATATTAATTGATAATTTTTGCTTGAGAATTTAGAGTTATGAACACTATCGCACTTGCAGCTGCATCTTGTCCAAACAGCGGCAAGATAGGCTAGTTTGTTTCTGTAGGTGAGAGCAGTAATGAGCAGTGCAAAGTAACAACAAGAAACACCAGTAAAAACAGTATGGGGCAAGCACAGACTGCCAACTGTATAATTTATTGCACAAAAGTTCGCCTGAATATCAGTCAGACAACTCGTGCAAATGAAGGTCCAGTTGGGAATGAACAAGTTACGAAATCAACAATGCCTGCTTTCACTAACAGGACCCTCATTCACATAAAGTATGCAGCGATAGGCCCCTACCGAGGTACGTCACAGCATGATCATGTCATGGCACATGTAAAAGGTGTGGCTGGAAAAACACTCCCGCTGGTGGCTCAGCCCGGTACAGTCGTGCGGTGTTTGGGCAAGTTTTAATTTTTCAAAGCTTACACTTCACGTTACAATGTCGACATTAGCTGTAGTATGTGTCAGCAAACATCTAGCTGTGTGGTAGACTGTGTGGTAAAATATTTGCCACGCTGTCTGTTTATCTTGAAGAGAAGTAAACACACGTGGTGGCCTGTGCGAGCAGAACAGCGACATAGTCTTCAAAAATGTGCACTGTTGATTGCGGCATGTAGTGTGCATTGAAAGGTATTGAGAATATCGGTTCAACTGAGAATATGTGTGGTGTGTGCAGTGTCAATAACAATGTGTCTTGTTTGCGAAGACGTTAGCACTCATGGCAGGGACCGGTCGATGAAAAACTTGATTCGACATTTTAGTCAAGGTAAATATGCACTTGACGCGACCATCTGCGAGTAGGTACATCTCGGGTTTGCGCTGTGTGCAGAAAAAATTGCATGGTCACCGGGCTGGAAGATACCATTTGCTGAAAGCTGCATGTATGAATCGCCCCGACGAGTACGCAAGCCCAATAAAGGTATAACTCGTTTTATCG